>OY757278.1:1798023-1830931 GCA_963584085.1 Pyrausta aurata | reverse complement strand
GAAAGTAATTTTCTTCCTTGTGTTACGAAGTACCAGACAACGATTATGACTTCCCATAAATACATACGAGTATAACACATAGGTACAAATGTTCGCGCTCATCTGTGTGATCACCATCAGCCCCTTGCGGAATTCGAACCCGCGACCGCTGGTTAAGTAGCCAGGGGCGCTAACCTATGCACCAAACATGTCGTCAAATTGACGATTAGGTAGTTTCCTACAATCAACAATAATTCGACTAGCCCAATATTTAAAGAAAACACAATATTTTAAGCCAAGTTTTCAATGATCATTTTTATTAATTTACAAAACTATATTATAATATCTACACACAACTATGAACACGGAAAACTATGAAGTCAGTTTCAAATTGCATAGTAAATCTATGAAAGAGTAGCGTTTTGACAATTAAACAGTACGTCAGCGATTGTTGGTGTCAACTAGCCTATTGTAGTTTTGGCGACCTCTATTGCTAGCGTCACATAACATCGTTTAACATTGACTATACTCAGATTTTTAATTAGATAGACCAAAATAGTATAAGGTCAGGCCACATATTTGTAGTTAAAAAATAGTGGTGTTCCTAAATAATCGAAAGTTCAATTTTTATTCAACAACTTTTGCCGCGCGAAACACCCATCGTCGTCACGTGGTCTGCATGACGTCACGTCTTTCTGGGTGCGTTTCATTTCACGTCCGCGACGACCACCACGTCCACGAACGCCGTGGCGTTTCACGTAAGTGGCGTCGAAGTGGGCAATACCCTGGAACGTACCCAGAAAGACGTGACGTCACACTCCGTGCTTGGCGCGTCGACGGTATCGTAAAACATAGATTGAAAACCATAACTTTATTTAATGAAAATATCAAAAATAAGGAATTATTATTAGATTTCTTATTTAAATTTCTTGGCAGGAATCCATGAGTACCAGAGGGGTAATTGTGTAAAGCAATCGTATTCATTTGACAGTTCAAAACGTACGATATGATATGTCAAACCTTTTGTTCTTTGCCGTTTGACAGATCATACCGTACGTTTTGAACTGTCAAATGAATACGATTGCTTTACACAATTCCATACCTGGTAATTCCCACCATCTTGGATGAAGTAAAAAGATACTCGGACAACTAAATGAACCGATTGTCATGTCACCCAAACCTCTTATCGAGTGTCCTCTTGCTGCCCTCCCATTAATCAATCAAATTAATCTAAATCTCATTAAAAGACTCAAGAGAACTGACGTGCTAAATCTATAATAAACCTATAAGGAGAGTTAGTGCAGTGACGCTGACTCGCCAAATCCCGGCCCCACTCAACTCTCCTGATTATAATCTGGAATGCAGTCTGATTGCGGGTCGTCAAGAAATTTCTTGGCATATAAAATAACTAGTATATGCAAAACATCTTTTTGTTTTATTACTACAAGCAAATACCTCGACCCTTCTTATTATAGGAGCCACTATTCGTCGCGCGTGTGGTGTACGATCTACTATTCTTCTTCGTGGTGATCATCATCGTGCTGAACCTCATCTTCGGCGTGATCATCGACACCTTCGCAGACCTGAGGAGCGAGAAGCAACAGAAAGAGCTGATACTCAAGAACACCTGTTTTATTTGTGGTTAGTACTATTTTATTGTACTTTTAAACCAGTCTTCTTGCGTGTACAAGAAGGGCTTTGAAACTTAATTAATTTTCGTTTTCGACAATCCGTGGGCAATCATACAGACATACATACACTTAAGAAACTAAGCATACGTATTTGGAATCTTTACTTGATCATCGCATTATACTTAAATATTTTCTTATTATTACAATATTACATACTTTACACACACACACACACACACACACACACACACACACACACCCACACACACACACACACACACACACACACACACACACACACACACACACACACACACACACACACACACACACATTTTTATTGTTATTCCTTTTAATTAAGTGTTAGATTTAGTAAGCTAATCACATAATCAGTTATGGATCAATTACCATTTATTGTAAACTGTATTTTACGGAATTATAATGATTATTTATTCATGTCGAATAGATTACCTCCTGTTTTTGCAGTCGGTAAAATGAGTGGAATAGGGTCATATTACTGTTACTTCACGATGCATATGTTTGTTACAGGATTGAACAGGTCAGCCTTTGACAACAAGACGGTCTCGTTCGAGGAACACATAAAAAGCGAACACAACATGTGGCACTATCTCTACTTTATGGTGTTAGTGCGCGTTAAAGACCCCACCGAGTTCACGGGGCCCGAGAGCTACGTACACTCTATGATCAAGGTAATGTACCTTTTCAACACACTTGCTCAAAACGACGTATAAGTAAAAAGAGAAAAAGACGGTTTGGGCATTGAATTGAGAGAGGCGAAGTTGATGACGTAGATAACATTTTAAATTGCCAGGGTGCTGTTTAAAAAAGCCACTGTTAAAATATTATCACTTAAAATTATTTGACCTTATAAATATTTGTTAGTCGAACAACCTGGACTGGTTCCCGCGGCTGCGCGCGCTGTCGCTGGTGGGCGGCGGCGAGGGCGAGGGCGGCGAGCTGGAGCTGCGCAGCCTGCAGCAGCAGCTGGACCGCGCCCAGCGCGCCGTCTGCACGCTCACGCACCTGCTCTCCGACCTGCGCGACCAGGTACACAATACTCGTACATAATGTCTGGAGCTGCGCAGCCTGCAGCAGCAGCTGGACCGCGCCCAGCGCGCCGTCTGCACGCTCACGCACCTGCTCTCCGACCTGCGCGACCAGGTACACAATACTCGTACATAATGTCTGGAGCTGCGCAGCCTGCAGCAGCAGCTGGACCGCGCCCAGCGCGCCGTCTGCACGCTCACGCACCTGCTCTCCGACCTGCGCGACCAGGTACATAATACTCGTACATAATGTCTGGAGCTGCGCAGCCTGCAGCAGCAGCTGGACCGCGCCCAGCGCGCCGTCTGCACGCTCACGCACCTGCTCTCCGACCTGCGCGACCAGGTACACAATACTCGTACATAATGTCTGGAGCTGCGCAGCCTGCAGCAGCAGCTGGACCGCGCCCAGCGCGCCGTCTGCACGCTCACGCACCTGCTCTCCGACCTGCGCGACCAGGTACACAATACTCGTACATAATGTCTGGAGCTGCGCAGCCTGCAGCAGCAGCTGGACCGCGCCCAGCGCGCCGTCTGCACGCTCACGCACCTGCTCTCCGACCTGCGCGACCAGGTACACAATACTCGTACATAATGTCTGGAGCTGCGCAGCCTGCAGCAGCAGCTGGACCGCGCCCAGCGCGCCGTCTGCACGCTCACGCACCTGCTCTCCGACCTGCGCGACCAGGTACACAATACTCGTACATAATGTCTGGAGCTGCGCAGCCTGCAGCAGCAGCTGGACCGCGCCCAGCGCGCCGTCTGCACGCTCACGCACCTGCTCTCCGACCTGCGCGACCAGGTACACAATACTCGTACATAATGTCTGGAGCTGCGCAGCCTGCAGCAGCAGCTGGACCGCGCCCAGCGCGCCGTCTGCACGCTCACGCACCTGCTCTCCGACCTGCGCGACCAGGTACACAATACTCGTACATAATGTCTGGAGCTGCGCAGCCTGCAGCAGCAGCTGGACCGCGCCCAGCGCGCCGTCTGCACGCTCACGCA
Source organism: Pyrausta aurata (assembly GCA_963584085.1). Classification (NCBI taxonomy): domain Eukaryota; kingdom Metazoa; phylum Arthropoda; class Insecta; order Lepidoptera; family Crambidae; genus Pyrausta; species Pyrausta aurata. The sequence goes on along the minus strand of OY757278.1, from coordinate 1,827,252 downwards.
CCTGCTCTCCGACCTGCGCGACCAGGTACACAATACTCGTACATAATGTCTGGAGCTGCGCAGCCTGCAGCAGCAGCTGGACCGCGCCCAGCGCGCCGTCTGCACGCTCACGCACCTGCTCTCCGACCTGCGCGACCAGGTACACAATACTCGTACATAATGTCTGGAGCTGCGCAGCCTGCAGCAGCAGCTGGACCGCGCCCAGCGCGCCGTCTGCACGCTCACGCACCTGCTCTCCGACCTGCGCGACCAGGTACACAATACTCGTACATAATGTCTGGAGCTGCGCAGCCTGCAGCAGCAGCTGGACCGCGCCCAGCGCGCCGTCTGCACGCTCACGCACCTGCTCTCCGACCTGCGCGACCAGGTACACAATACTCGTACATAATGTCTGGAGCTGCGCAGCCTGCAGCAGCAGCTGGACCGCGCCCAGCGCGCCGTCTGCACGCTCACGCACCTGCTCTCCGACCTGCGCGACCAGGTACACAATACTCGTACATAATGTCTGGAGCTGCGCAGCCTGCAGCAGCAGCTGGACCGCGCCCAGCGCGCCGTCTGCACGCTCACGCACCTGCTCTCCGACCTGCGCGACCAGGTACACAATACTCGTACATAATGTCTGGAGCTGCGCAGCCTGCAGCAGCAGCTGGACCGCGCCCAGCGCGCCGTCTGCACGCTCACGCACCTGCTCTCCGACCTGCGCGACCAGGTACACAATACTCGTACATAATGTCTGGAGCTGCGCAGCCTGCAGCAGCAGCTGGACCGCGCCCAGCGCGCCGTCTGCACGCTCACGCACCTGCTCTCCGACCTGCGCGACCAGGTACACAATACTCGTACATAATGTCTGGAGCTGCGCAGCCTGCAGCAGCAGCTGGACCGCGCCCAGCGCGCCGTCTGCACGCTCACGCACCTGCTCTCCGACCTGCGCGACCAGGTACACAATACTCGTACATAATGTCTGGAGCTGCGCAGCCTGCAGCAGCAGCTGGACCGCGCCCAGCGCGCCGTCTGCACGCTCACGCACCTGCTCTCCGACCTGCGCGACCAGGTACACAATACTCGTACATAATGTCTGGAGCTGCGCAGCCTGCAGCAGCAGCTGGACCGCGCCCAGCGCGCCGTCTGCACGCTCACGCACCTGCTCTCCGACCTGCGCGACCAGGTACACAATACTCGTACATAATGTCTGGAGCTGCGCAGCCTGCAGCAGCAGCTGGACCGCGCCCAGCGCGCCGTCTGCACGCTCACGCACCTGCTCTCCGACCTGCGCGACCAGGTACACAATACTCGTACATAATGTCTGGAGCTGCGCAGCCTGCAGCAGCAGCTGGACCGCGCCCAGCGCGCCGTCTGCACGCTCACGCACCTGCTCTCCGACCTGCGCGACCAGGTACACAATACTCGTACATAATGTCTGGAGCTGCGCAGCCTGCAGCAGCAGCTGGACCGCGCCCAGCGCGCCGTCTGCACGCTCACGCACCTGCTCTCCGACCTGCGCGACCAGGTACACAATACTCGTACATAATGTCTGGAGCTGCGCAGCCTGCAGCAGCAGCTGGACCGCGCCCAGCGCGCCGTCTGCACGCTCACGCACCTGCTCTCCGACTTGCGCGACCAGGTACATAATACTCGTACATAATGTCTGAAAAAGACTTGTGTAAGTTTTAACATAGTATGCGTGAATCGATGATAAAAAGACGATTCGATTTAACAAAAGCATATCAGATTTTAAAAATAATTGGATTTGAAATCCAGGCCAATCCAGGGCCTACCCAGCTTACGCTGAGTCATTTCCATTTGCCTTTTATTTGCTATGTTATGTGTATTATATTAAGTACCTCTATGTATATGTATCTATTGTAAAGGCAATAAAAAAATTTTCATTTCATTTCATTTCATTTCAAATCTTTTTCCTATAAAAATAACTAGCTGACCTAACGAACTTCGTAATTATTAGTTGATTAATAATATAAACTTAATAATTATAAATGGCACTTGTAAATATTTTCCTTTGAATATTGTGTGAGCAATCTCGCAACAGTGATGAGGTCACGCAATCTACGCGTTAAAAAGAAAGCGCTTGCAAAATTCAACAGGCTTGTTAATGTGACGGTGGCCGAGTGGTATAGGCATACGCCCGGATAGCGTAAGACACGGGGTTCGATTCCTCGTCTGTCACAGATTCACGGTTGCTTTTTACAAGTGCAATTTATATTCGTAATTATTATTTTATTTTACCTTTATTGGAAAACAAAATAGATTACATCACGACATAAAGTTATGACATTCATCATAGCTGGGCATTAACTCGTTAATCCGTTAATCGTTAATTAACGAAGTTAACATTTTGATTAACGGATTAACTTTTAAGTTAACTTTTAAAAATGTTAACGGACACGTTAACTTCCGTTAATATGCAGCAAAGTCCGTTAATCGTTAATCCAATGCCTATTGTTTACCGCACGGCACGGGAAAAACAGTTGCAGACAAGTAAGTTTTTTGATAATTCTGTCACTCAGTCTATTGAAAAACCAAAAAGCTCCAACTCTCTAACGAGTAAAGCGCAAAGTCTCGTTCAAATGTGGTTGAACATGAAATCAAAAGACTCGCTCAACGATACTGCATTCCTCGGGGAACAGATATTCATAAATCTATTCATTACATACAATACTGCTATACCCTCAAGTACTGCAATTAAACGGCTGTTTTCCACGGGTGAAAACATTTTAACATCAAAACGAGGAAAATTTATAAAAAAATTGATACAGTATTTTGAAATTATAAAAAATAATTATTAAATTATTATAATTTGTCACCGGTACTCAAAGACCTTCAGAAGCTGTTTAATTCCGTGCTGCTAGAGGGCATCACACCTGAGGCATGGAACAGGAGTGTGGTGGTGTTGTTCTTCAAAAAAGGAAACAAAACCTTATTAAAGAACTATAGACCCATCTTACTCCTGAGCCATTCTACAAGCTGCTCTCAAGGGTCATCACGAATCGTCTCGCACGTAGGTTTGATGACTTCCAGCCTCCCGAACAAGCCGGATTCCGAAAAGGGTATAGTACCATAGACTACATCCATACGCTTAGGCAAATTAAACAGAAGTCAGAGGAGTATAATATGCCTCTATGCTTAGCGTTCGTGGACTATGAGAAGGCCTTTGATTCGATCGAAACTTGGGCGGTGCTTCGGTCTCCTCAGTGGTACCACATATACTATAGTTATATAGAGGTGTTAAAGTGTCTGTATAACAATGCCACCATGTCGGTCCGAGTACAGGAACAGAATACGAGGGCGATTCCATTGCGAAGAGGTGTAAGACAGGGAGACGTTATATCTCCGAAACTGTTTACAGCTGCACCCGTTGCATGGGTTGGCTTGTCGCGTCGCGCGCGACGCGGTATAGATAGATATAGGTATATAAACGATCGCAAGATGTCGATATAACTGACGCTATGCTAACTTTCCTAAACTGTCAAACTTGTATAAAAAACGGCAGCCATAATGCAGCCATTACGCACTAGAGACAAATTGTCTACGACCTCGCGTTATAGATATATTAAAAGACTGTACCATGCACGTGGAGATAAATTATCTAGGTAGACGCGGTAAAACGCGCGACAAACGGGTTTATCGATGTGCCATGCAGCGGGTGCTGCACTAGAAGACGCCTTCAAGCACCTGAAATGGGAAGGATTCGGCATCAACGTCAATGGCGAATACATCACACACCTCCGGTTTGCCGATGATAATATATTATAGTCACTATATTATAGTCGTTGTGGCATGGATGATCTGGGCACTATGCTCGAAGACCTTGACCGAGTATCCCAACAAGTGGGTCTTAAAATGAATATGGAAAAGACGAAAATTATGTCGAACTCCCGTGGTGTACCCACTCCGGTATCTGTTGGGAACTCAATTCTCAAAGTTGTTGACGAGTACTTCTACCTGGGACAAGTAATCCAATTAGGTAGGTCCAACTTTGAGAAAGAGGTCAATCGAAGAATCCAACTCGGGTGGGCAGCGTTCGAGAAACTACGCAAGAGCGTCTTCTCGTCTCAATTACCTCAGTGTCTGAAGACAAAAGTCTTCAACCAGTCTCTAACTATGGGCCTCATAAAGAAGCTCAAAATCACACAACGAGCGATGGAGAGGGGAATGCTCGGTGTTTCTCTACGAGTTCGAATAAGAAACGAGGAGATACGTAGAAGAACTAAGGTAACGGACATAGCCCTGCGAATCAGTAAGCTCAAGTGGCAGTGGGCAGGGCACATAGCGCGTAGAACTGATGGCCGTTGGGGCAGAACTCTCCAGTCCTAGATTGGAGACCCTTCGACCAAAGGCGCAGCGTAGAACGTCCACCAACAAGGTGGACAGACGACCTTGTAAAGATCGCAGGATCGCACTGGATGCAGACCGCTCACAACCGGTCGTTGTAGAAAGCCATGGGGGAGGCCTATGTTCAGCAGTGGACGTCCTTCGGCTGATTATGATGATAATGATGAATTATCAATGTCAAAAAGCTGTCAAATTAGTTAGCAGAAAACCACTCACTACTGTAGCACGACAGAGTCACTACAGCAGCCGCTGTCAGAATAGCGAGGTGTATCAAAGCACTCTCGTTGTACAAGTGATGCACAACTCAGTGAAGACTCAATTAGCAGAATTGGCACCCAGATAAGAACTGCAACATGTTAATTGCAAAAATATGCACCAAATGCCCGATGATTAAATTACACATTTGAATTACACAAGTATTTTGTTTTGTCCCTAACCTGTTTACTTCCAGAACCTAAACCAACAGGTTTTGTAAGTTCACTAACGCAACAATAAAAAAAAATACACATATTAACGGATTAACGATTAACGTTAACTTGCGTTAATTCTTCCGAAATGTAACGCTTTAACGTTTAACGAAGCTAACTTTTTTTGTAGCGGATTAACGATTAACGAAGTTAACTATTTGATTAACGGTGCCCAGCTATGACATTCATTTATTTTATTTATTTAAAGACTTTATTGCACAAATTTAGTGTACAAAGGTGGACTTAATGCTAAAAGCATTCTCTGCCAGTCAAACCTTTAGGTCATGCAGAAAGACGGCAACGGGTGCAGTGAAAAAACAACTAATGAGAGTAGTAATACATATATACTCAAATAAATAATACATATATACTTAGTATACATATATATTATCGTAATACATATAAACTTAAATAAATAGACTATAAAATTATATAAGTATACGTACGTATATTCATGATTTATAGAGTTGTTCCAAAATACGATACAAAGCATGCAAGAAATTACGTATGATACCCACGCTACTATTTTTTATACCTAAAATGTATTGTTGCGTCTACCTAACACTGAAAATATCTTACCAGATGACGGAACAGAGAAAACAGAAGCAGCGCATTGGGCTTCTCAACTCGACCTCGGCGTACCTCCAGAATTTGCAGATGAACCTGCCTCCGTGAACCCGCACCCGCACACGGACGGACGCGCTCGCACACATCTACACACACATACACACGGCTGCACACGTTACTTATGACTTTTGCAGTTAGCAAGCTAGTCTCGGTTACACATTCACACAGATCCGGATACGTGCACACTCACATACACACGGTTGCACACGTGTCAAATGTTGCTTTTGGATCGTAGACTTACTAGCGCTAATAACACTTCTACACACACCGAAACACGTATACACACACACTCGTGACCACGTCGTGTCCATGCAAGCTTTTGGCTGCTTTGGAGTATTGAAGTGGACATTCCAGTAAATGTCAATATGAAATTAACATCCTTATATGATATATGTATCATTAAGATGATGTTAGAAAGAAGTGTTGAAATTAAATTTTTCTTTATGTAAGTTTATCTTTGAATTGAAATTGTAGATAACATTGACTGAAAAACTTTCTACTTCACTTCGACATACTAAGCTAAAAAAATACTTGTCATTTCTTGGGGTGAGTGTGTGTGCGCGCGTGTGTCTGTATTTTATGTGTGTGAAATGGGCGTGTCCAATAACTAACATTACCTCGTTCCATCGCACAATGAAATAGATATTATTTAAGGTTTCAATGGAGATACAACTACGCCTTACACTTGATTTACCTTGATACTAAACGGATACAAAGGATTATGTTGCAATGACGGAAGTAATCTATTAGTAACATATTCAATAACATGATTCGGTACAATGAGTAATAATATTCAAATTTTAAATGATGACTGACTGGATTTCCCATAATTTTGAAGATAAAACTGTTTGAAAGACGATAAGGAAAGTTAAATTATGTTTGAAATTTTTTCAAGTCTTATATCGCTTCAACTATAACTATTCATAAAAATAGAATAAAATAGATGAATCCAAATGAAAGTTTTGCCATTTTTCCTGGCCCCTTAGCATTAGCTGTAGGTAGACTTGTGTAAACATATCCCTACGATATTTGAGAGTTTTTATATATTGTAACTGGCCAAGGATTTGATAGTTTAGAATAGCTTAGAAACTAGTGCAGATCCTTATATTTAATATGCATTTTATCATACTCTCTCGATTATGATACGATAAAGGACTATGAAAATAAACGAGAGTCATTCATTTTCATTAATATCTTTTGCGTTGTTATCACAATGCTGTTGATAATCAAGATACTAGGAATATTTTGACGATTTTTTTCGTAAAAATCGATGCAAGTTGACGAATAATCCTGTTATGGTTCATTTGTAACTGTTTATGTTTAAATGTTACATTTTAAACCCTGTTACTGTATCTTCTAGGTATTAAACCTTGTTAGAATATATTTGGGATATTTATGTACATAAAAGTTACATTTGAAACTTTTTAAATTGTCTTATAATAATTAATATGAATAATTCTGAACAAATGAATTTGTTTGAAGTAGTGTTTAAAGATTTAGAAGAGAATAGTGAATTTTATGAACTATTAAATACATGGAGGGGCTGAGTCAACAGAATATATTAAAAACCTATTTTCTGTTATAAGGCAAAACTAAAAATAACTAATTATCAATATTTGGCGACAAAGGAAAACCTAATTTCTTATAATATGGAATCAGCTCCTCCAAAAATAACTTTTGTGTGTGCAATCGAATAGCTCAAACCAGTTACCTAAACATTACTATAGAATGTAGTCAATACGAATCTTATTAAGTTGACCTACTTAAGATCTGAGTCTATCTATTGTTTTCTGTAAAGTGTACAATGTATACTTTTGAGGTTGCCTTTTGATGTGTGACGCAAATAGTGATGTTCCGTCACCGCGAATATCGATATCAAAATCTTCACCAGTTTTTAATTGCCCAGTTATTATGGAATAAGAGAAATTATTTAACTTGTGATAACAAAATGAAAATAGTTCAAATAGATAGTTCCTTTCTTTTGCCCAGTTTTATATCACAGCACTAAATATATACAGAAATTACAATAGATACAAATATTTGCGGTGACATAAAAATATTACATTAGTTTAAGCTAATAGGGTATATTCGATCTGATTAAAACGTGGTTGTTGGTAACTACAGGTTTGTTATTATTAATACTATATATCATGGCATCGGTAGTAGTGTATACAATACTGCGTTTAAGTCGCGTTAAACTAAGTTGACGAAAAAGTGTTTTTCCCTGTGTGAGTGAATTGGTTCGTTTAGCACGAGAAAAAGATATTACAATGTCCTATGTAAACCGATTATTACGTAAATATATTTAAGAACGAATAATGTTCCGTAGCAAAACACGTTCACCTGACTTTGCGCGTCGATAACGCTTATGTTAATATTACTCATGTAATCAACATATATTCAATATTAGAATGATGACGAAACTGCAATAATATTTGTAGAATATCAAGATAAAATCTTTGAGATCTAAAGTAAAGCTAAATCGAACAATACATTTAAAACATTGTGACTTATAAAATTATATTTCGTAAAAAACGGTCTGTGCCATTTGAGCAATAGTATATTAAGTCGATATGTTTACTTATCTATTGTATATAATGTGATCATATAAATTGTATGTTTATATGCCAAATATTAGCAATTGTTACTGTTTTTGTTGATCTGTTTATTATTGTACTTAAATCTTGTCTCTCTCTCTTTCAAATCTCTTTCTCTCTATATCTAAGTATAAAATACTTTTGTATGTTTGTTTAACCAATTGATTTAAGTTTTTGTGACCAAGCTTTTACTTACATTCCTGATCTGGTACTTTTTATTGCATTTAGGAAATATATAGTTCGAGAATTATTTTGTAGTGAAATCTAACGATACATTTATCTAAATTATCTTCATCTTGTTAGACAATTTTACATTCAAAAATAGATTAAATATAAAAATTATTTCTTCAATTCTTAAATTAAGTACTTATTGATTTTTTTGAAATAATCGTTTGTAGCATATTGCAAAGTTTTATGTAGCAATTTCCAGTTATATATCCTTTTATATTTTATTAGATTTATTTACCTCTTAGTTTGTTTATCTCTATGGAATTTGAGAATTGTTACCGGCGCCTTCTATCAAACGAATTGTTAGAAATATACTTTGTGAGGCGTTGACCAACTAGCATTTTATGTGTTTTTCCTAGATCTATATCTATATTTTTATTACAACTTGCGAATCTTTATCGTTTAAAGAGTATATTTATCGCACGTTTACACATTCCTAGCATATTTTTATATTGTTTACCGTCTACTTTGGGATCTGTAAACTTTTTTGGAAATTGTGAATCTATTGAGAGTGCTCCCCACAGTGATGGTAAGAAAAAAAAAACTAAAATTAAAATCATGTCATTATCCTTATATTCTGCACTAAGAAATCTTTAATTTTGCTAGAAAGAAAGTTCCCATACCTAATTACGTTCATAAATATTTTGACGATTTAATCGCATCGCTGTGGCGATACACTCGCCGAGATTTCTTCACTAGTTAAAGAAACTTGCTCCACTACGAACGTAGCATTCGTAGACAAGTAGAGCTACCGTGGAAACGGCGGCAATATCGTGTTTTGTTTAATAAAAATAAAGATAATGGCACAAACTTGTAGTTTTTTTTTATATAATCATCACCATAAATCTTGTTTAAATGACGAGGTTCAGGGCCCCTATTTTTGAATCACTCGCTTGGATATGGCGTGTGATTTTCGTTGGAAAACACATTAAAAATCAACGGAAATCACTCAAAATCTAGACTCTAAATTTCATTCGAATTTTGGAATGAAAACCAGTTGTAATCTACACAAAAAGGATTTGAAAAATCATCGCTCAGTTTTGCGAGTACTCACGTCTACATTTTGAGTGATTTCCGTTGATTTTTAATGTATTTTCGAACGATAATCACACGCCATATCCAAGTGAGTGATTCAAAAATAGGGGCCCAGTTGCTACATTATTTAGTCCAGTGAAACCAGCCTGACTATATTATTTTGTGAAGTTTAAGGCTGCGTTTGCACCAAAGATGTCCGATGGAAATGTGTCGTACGAGGATGTCTACCTGTGCTGTGAAAATGTGTGGGTGTTTCCACCAAAGCTGTGAAATGAAAGTCTGCCTACGAGGATGTGTAGCGGAGCTGTGAAAATGCGCATCTATGTGTGGTGCGAGGAGAACGAGAAACGCAGCCTAAGGTTAGGTTTAAATGACACTTGTATCAAATTGAGAAATAACAAAATTCTCTATTTTATGAGTAAGTCTGGTTATAAAAAAATTTAACTTTGTAGCAGGTCGAGTCAACCAAGTTATCTGATAAGTAACATGATTGCCGGACGGCTTGGCCGGACGGTCATGTCCAAAAATAGTTAGTAAGTAGTTCCTAATAGGTTTGCTCCATTTTTACTTTAGCGGTTTTTGCTTATCATATTATGTTTATCTTATCAACATCGATTTCACACAAATGTATAAAAAAACTTTACATTTTTATTCTTCAAGATATCGCGGAGCAGTCTCCGAAATGCGGTGCGTACTGCTGATTACAACGGTTCTTTTTGCCTGTAAGTTATATTGTGACATAAGTTTATCGTTCCCTGCGATGCTATGAGATCTAAAAGAAAGGGGAATAGTGTTTGTTAGGGTTCCGTAGCCGAATGGCAAAAAACGGAACCCTTATAGTTTCGTCAAGTCTGTCTGTCTGTCTGTCCGTCCGTATGTCACAGCCACTTTATTCTGAAACTATAAGCATCACATAGCTGAAACTTGGTAGGTAGGTGTATTTTGTTCACCGCTTTCCGATTCAGATACAAAAAGTAGGAAAAAATACATACATGAAACTAAAACCTAAAATTTTTTTTTTACTCAAACCTATGCGTCTATGGATAGGTCTTTTAAAATGATGTTGAGGTTTCAAAAACCAGTTTTTCTAAAAGTGTAAGGTTTGAGATATAGACGCTTCCAAAGTGGTAAAATGGGCGTCCCCCTCCATCTAACTTTTGAACTAAGATAGTGAAAATTTTGAAAAAAATATATGATGTAGATCTTAACAAAAACTTGCAACGAAAATTGGTTTGAAGGAGACCGAACCAGTAGTTTTTGAGATATTGCACATTTTTGTCAACCGCAAATATAACTTTGTTTTTCATACAAACACTATGAAAAACAAAGTTATTTTTGCTGCCGCAATATATTGTGATGTTTTCGTTAAGTAACAGTAAGTGGACCCTGAATTCAGTTAGGGGGGCACGGAACCCTCAGTGCGCGGGTCCGACACGCACTTAGCCGGTTTTTTTGAAATTGCGGCGCCCTCGGATTATTCGGCTGTTTAAAGTTATTGATACTGATTCACTCTCATTTTGCGGTCTAAATTGACCGGACTATGATTGCATATGACAAATTTTGAATAAATTGCGCCGTTAATAAATCTTGTTGTGCGAAGCGGGGAATAGAATACCTGCGTCCCTGGCTAACCGGGCGAACGTCCATGCTTTTCAGCCATTCAGACATTGTTAGGGGCAAAGGGGCAGTTATATTCTTACTCTAGAGTAGAATAAAAGTTTTCTCTACAATGATGATGGAAAATTAGAATAACAAAAGCAATTTGCCAAGTAATTTAATACTAGTATTTATGCCACTGAGTCTTAATGTCTATAGAGATATGAATACCTACCTATATAGTGCGTCGCTTTATAGGTAAGTGAGCGAGATAGACATGGCTGACTCAGTGAAAAACATGCCGACTAAATACACTGCACGATCTTATTACTCTAAAGCGCTTTGCAGACGGCGGGGGGACAGGGCCGGTCAATGTCACCGCGAATGATCGCGCGAAAGGAATCCTATACTACCAACGCACATGAAGGGCAAAAAGACCGCGCTGCAGGTGCCAGCGGGCAGTCGCGGCATCGCGGGCATTGACGACGGGCAAACGCGGGCTTTATTACTTCGTGGTTAAAAAGACCGACCCGCCCCGTTGTCTGCAAAGCGCCTAATGGCCATTCCCTATATGCCAACTATAAAAGATAGATAGTTATCCTCGACCGGAGAAAGTATTTATTCGACTGGAGATAGGTTTTCCTACTGCCAGAAGTTTTATTGAGACAAAAAAATCTAAAGATAGATCACCATTTCTATCTCTAATAAGGCAAAACCACAGATAGAATGGATATAGGGAACGGCCGTAAGTAAGCAGTGGTTATTGTTTCCCAGCGTCTCAAGCATGGCAGATTGCGCTCAAAGCAAATGCTGTGAACACGCCTGCCGAGCGCAGTGCACGAATCGTCGGGGGCACTCCGGTCAACATACAAGAACGACCGTTTGTGGTTCAGGTACTGTATTCTTTGTAAATTTTAGAGCCATGCTCTTGTCGGTGGAGCTATCGCCATTCTTTTCTCCTGCCTGCTTTCATCTTGACTTCCTGATATGACATTAATTTTCTGCTTCACTTAGTGAAATAGCTTATCCTAGGGCGTCCTCTTCCCCTCTTCCCTTCTATAATATTCTATAGGTAATGTATTAACACTTATCAACTCTTAAAATAAGTAGACCTATTCGTAAACTAAGTACTAACTAAAATCTTCTGGTAGGTAACAACAACCTACCAATGTTGTAATGTAACCTACATGAACTCGAAATCTCAAAAACATACTCTGTAGACGGGTAAAAGCGGCCTTTTTCTGTTTATCTTTATTTTTATTCGAAGTATGTTTTCTCTTGACCCTAGACTACCTAGACATAATAACATACTTAGGTATTCTGTTTAAATACTCTGTATCAATGAGACCTGGATTAAAGAGGGAGAAGAAGAACGAGCGCCTTTACCTCCTGGCTATCGCTTTCGTTATATTCCGCGCCCGCTTTCAGTTCGTTCCCGCGGTGGTGGTGTTGGGTTTTACGTCAGGAAAGGTATCAGTGCGCGGCTGATTAATGTGCCTCCTACGACAATAGATCAGATGTGGCTAAGTCTCAGTCTAAATGGTATCAAGCTAGCAATAGGAACGGCATATCGGCCACCATGGTTTAACGCTGACACATTTTTAGATACCCTAAGTGAAACTATTTCATCTCTTGGAAAATTTGATAAAATTCTCCTCATGGGAGATTTTAACATGGACATTTTAAAGCCAGATGATCCTAAAACAAAGAAATTGTCGGACTTCCTTTCGTATTTAAACCTCACTCAGTATGTTGATCGACCAACCCATTTTACTAGCCACAGTGCGACATTAATAGATGTAGTATGTTCAGACTCACGCATTTCTAACTTGATTGTTGATTATATACCTGACCTCAGCCATCATGCCTTTATTACTTGTAATATTCACATTAAAATAGATAAACCGCCCCCAAAATGGATAGAATACAGGCCGCTTAAGGACATAAATTTGGAACAATTTCATCGGGACTTGGAATTAATACCTTGGGTTGACTGCCATGGTGATGATGTGGATTCTTTTGTGGAGATCTTTAATAACTATATTATTCAATTATTCGATAAGCACGCCCCAAATAAACGTATCCATATTAAATCCCACTCGTACCCATGGATAACTTACACCATAAAAGAAATGATAAGGCTACGTGACCAAGCGCATGCAAGATTTAGATTGTCTGGACTAGATACCCACAAAAAATATTACAAAGACTTAAAGGCGGTGGTAAATTCAGCAATTCAAAGTGAAAAGGCTGCATACTTTAATCAATACATCGATAATAACTCTAAAAATCCTCGTGTTCTGTGGAAACATCTAAAGCGTAACGTATTTGATTTTAAAAAGAAAAAGTTTGAACTTCCTTCACACCTTGCTGACGCTAATGCAATCAGAGACCATTTTCTTAACGTCCCTGGAAGTAGTGCTGCAGATCCTAGTGTCATTGATGATCTCAATTCTGGTCGTTTTGGGCCTGCTGTTTTCTCGTTACAATTAGTCACTGATGAAATTGTTTATAATATAATTAAATCTATCAAAACTAACGCACAAGGTGCTGATGGAATAACACTTGACATGATTTTGCTCACATTGCCACACACATTAAGCACTATTACTGCTCTTGTGAATGAATCTATAGAGTCTGGTGTTTTCCCTCATCAGTGGAAAACCGCCATAGTTAAACCAGTCCCTAAGACTCAACACCCTGTTGAATACAAAGAACTCCGCCCTATTAGCATTCTCCCCTTTCTTTCTAAGATCGTTGAAAAAGTTGTTTGTGTGCAGGTTACTGAATATTTAGAAAAGCATAACATCTTGCCTGAGAAACAGTCTGGTTTTAGGAAAGCTCGCAGCACTGCCACGGCTCTGTTGGACGTTGTGGATAACATTCTTTCAGCGCGGGACATTGGTGAGGGAACCATTTTGGTCTTGTTGGATTATTCACGTGCATTTGATACTATAAATACCAAGGTCCTACTATCGAAGCTTGGTTACTACGGATTTGACTCATTGACTCTGAAGTGGTTCGCTAGCTATTTATCGGATCGTACTCAGTATGTTAAAATAATTAGCGACAGTGGTTGTACATCTTGTTCAACGACCTCACCGGTTGTTAGGGGTGTACCGCAGGGATCCATACTGGGCCCCCTCCTCTTTATTATATATACTGCAGATATCATTCATAACATTGTTAATTGCAAATATCATTTATATGCTGATGATCTGCAGTTGTACATTTCTTTTAAACCGGAAGAGACCGCCACTGCAATACTCAAGCTGAACGAGGATCTTGACCGAATAAGTGAATGGAGCGACCGTCACAATTTAGTGTTGAATCCCTCAAAATCGAAATACATGATTCTGGGCTCGGATCAGGTTATAGCTGGTATCGCTGCGCAGCGCCCCGCTATTTATATGATGGGTGAACTTCTGGATTGCGTACCACAAGCTCGTAACCTTGGCCTGGTGATGGATGGAGGGTTGCGATTTGAGCAACATATGCTTGAACTCATGCGTAACTGTTTCTACCGGCTCAAGGTCCTGTATCGAGTCCGCGACTTTGTTACCGTCGAAACGCGAGTCAAGCTATGTGAAGCTCTCATACTTTCTAAGTTGAACTACGCTGATACGGTGTTTGGAGGTTGTATACTGAAGCGTACTCGAAAACTTATTCAGCGTATTCAAAATGCTTGTGCTCGATATTGCTTTCCTGTTCCCCGACGTTCACATATAACTCCGTTCTTAAACCGCAATAATTTGCTTAACATGTCAGCTAGATACACACTACACTTTGCGACACTGCTTTTTGGAATCATAAAAAACAAAAAACCCGCCTACCTTTACGACAAATTAGAATTTTCTAGACGTACCACAAGAATTGCATCCCGATTAATGTGCCCACAACACAAAACGGCTGCTTTTCGTGGCAGTTTTCGTTATGCTGCCACGAAATGCTGGAACAACTTGCCACCACCGATTAGAAATTCAAATTCTTTAGTTTCCTTTAAACACCGTCTCAGAGTTTTTCTAATCGAGAGCCAAAAGGTCAATAATTAAACAGCCGTTTCACACACACACACACACACACACACACACACACACACGCACACACACATACACACACACACACACACACACACACACACACACATACACATACACACACACACACACATACACACACACACGCACGCACACGCACGCGTTTCTATTGTTTTTGAAACTGATTTGTTTTTTAATAATACCTAGTATGTAAGCATAACATTTCATTTTTGGATTTTTTTAAGTTTTCCTTTGTTTTAATTTTAATATGGTTTGGTGGTGACATCTCGACCTCAATGGTATCCACTGAAAACCAGCGTCATGGCTTGCCATGGCAATAAAGCTGAGTGGAAACCAATTTGGTTTCACTACCTATAAATGTTTTGATTTAATTTTTTATATTGTTTATTTTTTTACTTTTGTAGTGTACCAAATAAATTACTTTTCTTTCTTTCTTTCTTTCTATTATATTTTAAATTTTTAGTTTAAATAAATCTACTGAAAAGAGCAATTTAAATGTTTTGATTGATTGTTTGACTGACATTTCAAATGGTGGTGGTTTCAGGTAAATGTGTTCTGTGTTTCAGGTGCAAAGAAATAGCCAACTGGTTTGCGGTGGAACTCTATTGATGAGCGCTCGCCTCGTCCTAACTGCAGCGCAATGTTTTTATAAGTATGCATTTTGATAAATCTGCCGTTTGAAGATCATCAGCTCCTCAATAAATTGATGGGGATTCTGACTTCCTTCCATAGCCTATCGATTCGAAAGTTGTTACCGTGCTATTTTAACCTTATTTATCTATTCAGTGATTCAGCCTGATCTCTCTCCGGTCGTGTCAGATTGCTGTCCCATCGGGCTATGAGAGTGAAAGGAATAGAGCGTGCACCTGTGTTTGCGCACACACTTGTGCACTATAATATATCCCGCGCAGTCGGTTGGTCCTTGTGACTGGCCACCGTAGTCGAAATCGGCTAGGGGGACTACTATCTATTCAGTGATTTTAATAATATTGAAATAACATGGTAATGACTATAAATATGACCTGTCGGGAGGTTTTTAAAATTTGTAATATTGTGCAGCAGCGGGATCTTGGTGGACAACCCAGCGGCTTACAACATCCAAGTCGGGCACTCGCAACTGAATTCAGGTAATTTGATGACACAACATTTTAAAAAAAAAACATAGTTATAAATCACTCAAGTCGGTTATTACCAACAATCATTTGTAATTGTTATTGTTACTTTTTACAGGTTCAAAATATGACGTGTCGAAGATCATCATCCACCCTGAGTTTAAGTACGACACCCTCCATGCAGACATAGCGCTGCTACTCCTCTCAGCCACCGTGACCTTATCAGAATCGGTTCAGCCAATTTACATCTCAGGAGGAGGCTTTCTGTACCACACATCTATTTATCTAGCAGGCTGGGGCGTGCCTAACGTGAGTAAGACCGAGTACATACAAATTCATAATTTTGTTTTTAGTATGTTTCCATAATATGTCATTAATTATCATCATCACTATCAGGCATAGGACCGATCACAAGTGGTCGTCATCCAGTTTGTCGTCCAGTCGTGTCAGTCGTACCAAGTTTACGTATAAGTATATCATCTTAAATTGCTTCGTATTTTTTCCCCGCAAAGATCAAGGTACAATCTGTATGGACAGACACACCGATGTACACCTGACATCCAGTCGACTGTCCATCTCATCGGTGGACGTCCTACACTGCGTCTTTAGGTCAAAGTGTATCCAATCTAGAACTTTTCTGCCCCAACGTCCATCAGTTCTTCGCGCTATGTACCCTGCCCAATGTCACTTGAGCTCACTGCTTCTCAGGGCTATGTCCGTTACTCTCTCTCACGGTTAGGACCGAAACAAGGTCTCTAACTATGGGAACCTCAAAATCAAACAACGAGCGATGGAGAGGGCTATGCTAGGTGTTTTTCTACGAGATCAAATCATAAATGAGGAGATACGTCAAGGATATATATCATTACCAATTGAAAATATATGAGAAAAAGGAGGACAAGAGTGGTTTACGAGTATATCATCATAAGCAGCGACACGTCCGTACTCCCAAGATCTGGATGTAACATCCAGATCTTGCGATCCTTAAGTACTTTGCTACGTGTATTAATGTACAAGGTTTTTAAGAGGTTTAATTAAAGATATTTTAATAATAAATTGAACTGATATATACGAGGTAAATACATGTATGTACTACACTATCTCGAATAAAACATCTGAACTTAGAACGCTAACATAATTAATTAAATAATAATATATTGTTTGATGATTACGCTTATTGGGTTTAATGTCGTCATACATAGCCCTAATATAATGTTAGAAGTTTGAAAATAAGATTTTTTTGTATTTGTATTTAAATAAAAGTATGTATGCTAAAATACATGTTTTTCAGCCATCGAATTCGCTGCAGCAAGTGGCCATGTCGACGATGAACCCCCAGCAGTGTTATTGGAGCTGGCAAAACGCCAAAGTCACGCTAAACACTACCTTGGTCTTCTGCGTCGGTAAGTCTTGATGAAAGATATCATAGTAGGTAGTACGAAACACTCGCGACCATGAATAATTCACGCGCTAGGGAGTAAACCGTGATAACTGTGCAGTGTACAGTGCAACACTACTCCTCCCCATAAGGCGTGTAATTGTGAAAAAGAGATAAGTATGCGCTGTTGCAGTCCCACGCTTTATCGCCGCAAAGGAAGCGAGTGTTTAATACTACTGTAATTATTATTATTTTACGTCATGACCAAGGTCCCTAGTTCGATCCCCGAGCTTGGGTCTGGGTGTTGTGGTATCACCGTTGATTCCTATAACACAACATACTTTGGGATTAGAGCGACGTATGCGATTGGTGTACAACATTTGTTCATCATCATTATCAGCCAAAGGACGTCCACGGCTAAACATAGGCCTCCCCCACGGTTTTCCACAACGACCGGTTGTGAGTGGTCTGCATCCAGTGCGATCCTGCGATCTTTACAAGGTCGTCCCATCTTGTCGGTGGACGTCCTACGCTGCGCTTTTGGTCAAAGGGTCTCCAATCTAGAACTTTTCTGCCCCATCGGCCATCAGTTCTACGCGCTCTGGGCTCTGCCCACTGCCACTTGAGCTTACTGATTCGTAGGGCTATGTCCGTTACCTTAGTTCTTCTACGTATCTCCTCATTGTACAATATTTTTTACTTATAATATTTTCTTACAGTGTCGCAAAGCCCGGCCGGCGCGTGCGCAGGCGACGTGGGCGGGCCGGCGATCGTTGACGCTGACAACGAGGGCAAACCCTTCCCGATTGTGGTTGGAGTCATTTCTCGCGCGACATGCGGCGAGTTCATTACACCCACAGTTGTAACTAACACCGAGCCGTATGCTGACTGGCTCGAGGAAATGGTAGGTGCTATTGGGGTCACCGACGCGTTGCTACTATCAGGCCCTATTTTTGAATCACTCGCTTCAAGATGGCGAGTGATTTTCGTTCGACAACAAGTTTTTTTCTATGACTTTTAATTCGTATTCGAAAGAAAATTACTCACCATCTTGAAGCGAGTGATTCAAAAATAGGTGCCCAGACTCTGTTCAGGGCTTTAAAACAGTTGACGAATCAATAGAGAATATAAACACATTTAATTATTTACTATAAATATTAAACACTCGCTTTTTCTGCAGCAATACAACGTGGGACTGCGACAGCGCTTAGGCTTACTCGTACGTATTACTATCTATACTAATATTATAAAGCTGAAGAGTTTGTTTGTTTGTTTGAACGCGCTAATCTCCGAAACAACTGGTTCGAATTGAATAATTCTTTTTGTGTTGGATAGTCCAGTTATCGAGGAAGGATATAGGCTATATAACATCACGCTACGACCAATAGGAGCAAAGATACAGTGGTAAATGTGTAAAAAACGGGAGAAAGAAGTCACTATTCCACGCGGACGAAGTCGCGGGCAAAAGCTAGTTATTTATATTTTCTGTGCTCGTAATGTTGCACTGTACCTGTACATTGCACAGTTATCGATAACCACGTGCGCGTACGGTTTACTCCCTAGCGCGTAAATGATTTATGATTGCGGAGGAAGAGAGTGTATAATACTTACTATAAATAAAATTATTTCTATTGTATTACAGAGCGAATACCACAACAGCAGCCCATCTTTTCGCGCTAGTGGTCTTCTCCTGACTACCTTGCTGGTTTCTTTTCTCAAGAAGTATCTTACTTAGTGGAACTTATTTATAAAGTACCTATATGTATATTAAAAACATTTATTTGCAAGAATACAGATGTGCCAGTGTATTAGTATAAGTGATAATATGTTGAGTGCATTTGGCCAGAAAACTAGAATAAAATTAATTGGATTGTGATATTTTGTTGAACTCAATTACCTACATAACTTACATTGTGTATGAGCATGCCATATTATTAGTGTACGAGTATAAAATAAATATTTATTGATTTGAATTGATTTTACTTTATAATAATTAATGGGCACGACACGTCTAATTAGGTACCCGAAAGACGTTGCCCTGCCCTATTTGGAGTCTGTACACCAGGGATGCACAGACTTATTAAGACTAGGGGCCACTCGGGCAAATTATGAACTGATGGCGGGCCGCCAGAAGTATAGGTAATTAAAGACAATAAAGAATTGATAATTATGTATTAAAATTGAAAAAGAATTTATTAATTTGAAGCGTGGCACTGCATAGTGCTTACAATCTTTTTTATATTTGGCTCAAATTTACTTGTAGCAACACGTAAAACTGCTTCCAAACTTTCATTTGCAAGGCGGTTTCGATTTTTTGTTTTATTATTATTTAGTATTGAAAAGGTTTGTTCACATATATAGGTAGAACCAAATAAGCTGGCACATTTCAGAGCGTTTATGCGCAACTCTTTGTACGTATTTTTATCAATGCAGCGGTAAAAGTTCAGCAAGTCTCCTTCGTTGAATTTGTTGTGTAAATCTTGGTCGTTTTGAATGTCGATAATTTCTAACTGCATTGACTCTGGCGCATTTTCAACTGAAATCGTGAAAGGATTGCTGAATATGTCCAACAGAGGTTTCACTTTTTTAAACTCCGAAAATCTTTCTTGAAAAGATTGAATCAAAATATCTAGCTTTTCTACATAACTGAAATTAATCGCAGTTTTGTTGAATTTTTCAGCCATTTTCTTATAATATAAATTGCACTTGTAAAAAGACAACTGTGAACCTGTGACAGACGAGGAAAACCTCCTCCTCTGTCACAGGTTCACAGTTGTCTTTTTACAAGTGCAATTTATATTATTAAGTTTGTATGGTGACAAAACACTATAAAAACAAAAATAAACCATTTTCTTATAATTCGGAAAATGATTGTAATTTCCAGAATTCAATTGCGATCTGAAAAGTGTCAGCTTGCATTGAAAGGATGATACGTGAGCGTAGAGCTGGGATATCAGTTGATTTTTGCCTTGAAGCCGTGTGTTCAAGACATTCAAATGATTTGTAATGTCAACTAAAAAAGCCAAATCACACAACCAATCAGGATTTTTAAGTTCCGGGACATCCTTTTGCTTTTCCGCCAGAAATATTCCAATTTCTTCTATTAAATTTAGAAATCGTTCCAGGGTCAATCCACGACTTAGCCACCTTACTTCTGTATAATACAGTAAATCTCCATATTCGCTTTCGATGTCATCAAGGAATTGTTTGAATTGCCTGTGATTGAGTCCTCGTGATTTTATGAAATTTACAGTCGAAACTACCACTTTCATGACATTTTGAAATTCAATTTTTTTAGAACAGAGGGCTTCTTGGTGTATAATGCAGTGAAACTGCATGAGATCTTCAGCGTTTATGTTTTTTTCTTGCATATGCTTTTTCAGCAAAGTAACTAGCCCAGAATTGACACCAATCATCGAAGGAGCACCGTCAGTGGCAACTCCCGATAATTTTGATAAGTCCAAATCAGTTTTTGAACACTCATCCAAAAGTACATTGAGTATATCAACTCCTCTGGTTTGACCTTTCAATGAACACATTCCTAACAACTCTTCTAAGACTTCAAAATCTTGAGTAACACCTCGTATGAATATGAGAAGTTGAGCTGTGGAAGTAATATCAGTGGATTCGTCGAGTGCTAATGAAAAAAATTCAATGATCTTAGTTTTTTCATTTAATTGTTCCGCAATATTACCTGACAAAGACATAATACGTCTTTGGATAGTCATACGATTCAGTTGAATTTTCTCAAACTTTTTTGCTGCTTCTGGACACATTTTCTTAGCGGCAATTTCTATGCATTCTTTTACAAAATCCCCATCATTGAAGGGGCGACTGCGCTTTGCTATCATTCGAGAAATTTCATAACTAACTTCTGTAGCTGTTTCTGAATCTTGGATGGGTTTTGTAAACATAGCTTGCTGACCAATAAGCTCCCGTTTTAAAGACAACATTTTTTGCTTTCTTAATTCGCCTGTAAACTTGGTAAAAGTAGGATGCTGCGTTTCATAGTGCCTTTTTACATTATATTCCTTTGCAATCGCAACAGAATTCTTGCAAATTAAACAAACGACTTTATTATGCGACCATACAAAAAAGTATTTCTCAGTCCAAATTTCTTGAAACTGCCGATTTTCATCTTTAACCTTACGTTTTTTACTAGGTCCTGGCTTGTCCATGTTGCGTTCTAATCCTGGCTAGGATTAACACAGCACCTAAAAACAATTACAGTACCTACTTAAATTACCCATCCTTTTTTATTTAGGTAGATTGATTTAAATAGGTAGGGAAACACTTATTAATAACAGAGTTTTACTTACGATTTCACAACACAATTATACACGGCACTTGACGGGAAATCTACGTTGAATGTGGATCAAAATATATGACACCGGCTAGTCGAGTTAAAATCTACACTAGAACTATTGACACTTCACTCAAATTAAAACCGAACTATCGGTCGCTGCGGTTAGCGTGGCTTTTATACCGCGCGTATAGAGTCGAAAACTGTCTGGAGAAATCTCGAAACCGACTCTGGAAGCTTCGTGTATCTACCTACGCGAGCAATCGGGAATTCGTGCACTTAAGAGCGCGCGCGCGAGATTCAAATTACTTTTCGAACATATTTTTTTTGGTTTTATTCTGGAATAGAATTCAATATTTTTCGAATGTACGAGAGTATTATTTTTGCTGTCGGCGGGCCACCAGTATTCGACCGGCGGGCCGCAAGCGGCCCGCGGGCCGCGGTCTGTGCATCCCTGCTGTACACAATAATCATTTTTCTTAAATCAAAATTATCATAGAGAGCCGAACGGCTAAAAACGGAACCCTTATAGTTTCGTCAAGTCTGTCTGTCCGTCCGTATCTATGTCACGCCACTTTATTCTAAAACTATTAGCATCACATAGCTGAAACTTGGTAGGTACGTGTATCTTATTTACCGCTTTCCGATTCAGATAAAAAGTAAAAAGCAATGACATTTAAGGAATATCCCATACAATTCCTATGAATTCCCATACATGAACTAAAAATTTTACTCAAATTATCCGTGTCTATGGATAGGTCTTTTTCAAATCAAATCAAATCAATTTTTTTTATTCTAAAACGAATATTTTAAGATAAAATTAAGGTTTCTAAAACCATTTTTTTTAAAGTCAAACGTTTGAGATATACTTAGAATCTTCCAACCAAAGTGGTAAAATGGGCTTCCCCCCCCCCCCCCCCCCCATCTAACTTTTGAAATAAGAAAGTGAAAATTTTGAACAGCAAAAACTATCAACGAAAATTTGTTTGAATGAGATCGAACCAGTAGTTTTATAGATATTGCACATTTCCATCAACCGCAAATATAACTTTGTCTTTCATACAAACACTATAAAAAACAAAGTTCAAAATCAACTTTGTAAGATTTCTATACCTCTTTTACAATCAAAGTTCTGTGAGGTCGAAGACTTAATCAAGATTAGTACCATTCTTTTAAGAAATCAATAAAAGTGTAAAGATAAATAAAACACTCCTCAATAAAAGGTGTGAATGGGCTGATAAACTATTATTTATCTGTTCGATAAAGGTGTAGTCGTCATTCGATTGCTGGCATCGCGCAAACATCATGCGTGTGTCCCTTGTGTTTTTTGCAACCGTGGTGACTAGTAAGTTTTGATTTTATTTCGAAAATAACCAATTGGGAGTAATGTATCAAAAATATGCAAGTGTTAAATCAAAGAAGGATAAAGTTATTGTCAAGTGTGTAGTCTTGTGTCCTCATTTTAATTCGGTCCTATTTGATATTTTGAGATTTGATTCGGTCCGGTTGGATAAAGTTTAAGTTATCGGTCTATCTATCCACAACAAAACTCAAACCTATGGATGGCGGTTTCAGTACTAGTCACCTTTGTATACAAAACATTATTAAAAGGGCAAGTAAGCGAAAACATATTAAATATTTTATATATTGTGTAACCTCAACTGTATGACTACTAGAGAATGCCGTATGGCGTTAAGTCCACCTTTTGTACAAACTGTGGTTGTGCAATAAAGTATAAAAAATAAATAAAAACTGTCTAGTGTTTAAATATGATTGGGATACTTCTTAGCTCAATCAGGGAGTCTATCCTACCTATATCATCAGGACTTAACTTGAAAACATCCTGAATTTCTTTAATTTATGACCGATAACCATAATGATAATCAGTGTTCTGCCTTATCAATATAACGAAAAACGAAAAAATCACAATAAATTATGGATTTTTGACAATTACGAGATAAAAAGATTAATTTTCATCATTAGTGGCATTTGTTACCGGAAACCTACGTTAAACGTTAAATCTAGATGCCTTAACATTGCTGTGTCCTGCAAACTACGGGTTACTTATCGTGCATATTAAATGTTCTTTATCCTAAAACAAACATACATAATAGATACATCGAATCATAATTACCCATTCGCTGATAGCATCAATGGCAGATAGGATGATAAAAAAATATTGTTAGTATTGTCGTGAAACTATTTTTGTATCACCAACCTTATCATGGTCAAATTTGAGAGAATGTATTTAGTGAATTAAAATAACAATTTAAACGACTGAAATTACGACGCTAGAGGCCAAAAGTATTTTTAACTCTATCTTAATTTAACATCACAGAGAAAAACATCGTGATCTACTAGCTAGGTACGAGTACCTTATCGATTCAGAGTCACACTCACTAGTGGTCACCCGTGACTGTATCCGCGCGTTTTGATTGAACCTACTTACTCCGTCCCCTCTCGTAGCGTATATTGTTTTTTTAATTGGACCAGTTACTTCCTAGGATTATCGCGTTCAAACAAAGAAACTAACAGTTCAGCTTTTGTATGATTTCAGATTGTATAGAATAAGTAAAGATTTGTTTGTGTAATGAACTGACTTACACAAAGGAGATTAACTAACAAAAATATGTATTGTAAAAGGTCTATAAATCTGCACATATTAGGAACGTTCTAAAGCAGCGATTCTTTCAGTGTCCCAAGCATGGGATCTGTGGGGGTCGGACTACGAGCGAGTGCACGTGGGGGACTTGGCGACCGCTCAGCCGGGCTCCAGGATCGTCGGCGGAGCCCCCGCGGACATCAAGTACTACCCCTACACTGTTCAGGTCAGTCGTATGTGGGACACATGTAGAGATGGGATTACACCTGGAAAATACCTATAATCGGGGAAAAAAATGGTAGTGTTGCGTAATTATATTATTTATGTCGATGCCTGATGGCATCATAGCACTAACTCCTAAAAATTGGATTGAGAAATGGCTTTCTATTATTTTGATAGTACAAAGTTTTAGATAGGTAGTTATTTATTTCAGGCAGTGACAAATCCAATACAAAAATGGTGAAAAAACATAAAAATCAGTTGAGAACGTTAATTGTGTATTTAATGTGATTTTGCTCGATTAATGTAAGAACAACCTATTCTATCTTCAAGATAGGTATATAGTCCACTAATGTACTACTTCCCACCCATAACCTGATGTATAGTACTGTCTTAAATCATAATATTAAATATTCCAGTCTTATTTCGTTACAAACAGGACATCAAGGCAAAAGTGACAAGACAAGCCCAAATAACGTTTATCCAAAGGTTGTCTGTGAGACATCGCTACCAGTTATAAGGCCGCCTTAATTGTAGTTTAAGTTGTTTTTTTATGTGTCCGTCCTTTCTGCATAAAGAGTAGGTACCTGTCTATTTATCAGTGTACCTAGAGTATTTCCAATCGCAGGTACAAGAGAACAATCAGCTGGTCTGCGGCGGCACGCTGGTGTCGCAACGGCACGTCCTGTCCGCTGCCCACTGTTTCTTAAATGGGTACGTATATTTGTCATCCCACAGCTGGGTAGTCCTAGTCTACAGTCCATGTACCAAGCGTCGACATCTACCGTATCGAAACTGTCCACGGAGCGATGACGCACGCCCGACGATACACAAACGCGCCGTGGACATAGTTTTATTCTTATTCCTCCAAACAAAATACCTCATCTTTGCCTTTTATAAGATCCACATCGTATCATGCACAGTTATTTAAAAGCTCTAGAATTCCAGCATTCGCGGAACCATGTTTCATTATCAGTTGTTATCAGCTAATCAACTAAAACACAATTACAACAAGCAAGTACCTATTACTCACTGATCTAGTTTGGGACCTTCCGAAAAACCATCGAGTATACTGTTCGTCAATCCGATCATAAAAATCTAACTGAATTGCATTTTTTCACACACTTATGCTCTTAGTCTTACTGAATGATTTTTTATGTTTGCTGACGGTGCTAACTGTCTGTCCGTATGAGGTTATTTATTAATTAAGCCTCGTTGGTGTGGGTTAGTTCGCTGACCACTACCTAAGAGTACCTGGGTTCTAAAACCTAGGTCGAGCTAAAATTTGTTTCTGGGTTTTTCTGTTTTGAAAACCCTGAGATTGTGGTGATGACACCCGAGTGCCACAAAAAGCACGATAAGAAAGAAAGAAAGAAAAGTAATTTATTCGGTACACTACAAAAGTACAAAATGCGCTTCTGCGTACCTCGGCTTCTCTGCAGAGATGGAGGGGCCGCCATTGCTGAAAATCGGTAGGAGAATATTATTAATTTTGCCCGTTAGGTGATAGTAAATTGGTAGGTACCTTTCTATTCATCTTACCGGTTGCTGTCTGCGTTTAAAGAGTAGAAATATAACAAACGGTATATATTTCACAGAAACGTGCCAATCCCAGCCAAAGACTTTACCATACGGGCCGGTGCTACGCAACGAGGTTCAGGTAAGTTCTGTAACAAAAATCCGTAGCCGCGTTTAAAAAAAACACTATTAATATTCAATAAACCTACAGTTAGCTTGCAAAAACACTTACCGGAACATGTTGTGTTCTGATGCCCTGAAGTCTGGTTGTGAAGCTATCCAATTCAAGTCATGGTAGGTACACTTTACATCACTGAACACCGCACTGCACACACTCCTCTAAACAGGAAATAAAAATAGTCTTTTTTTCCATTAACCACTACACCGTGCTACGTTAGTAGAACAGCAATAAAAAATAGTTTGAAAAACCGGACATGTTTTTGGTTTAATTAATATGACTTTCTTACAAAATAATATTCGTATAGAATAGATAAATAAAAAATATTTATGTAGGTGGTTCAAACTACAAGCTGTCCGTCATTGTGATACACGGTCAATACAACCCAATGACCCTGAACGCGGACCTGGCGCTGCTGGTCACGTCGACAGTCGTGAAGCTCGGCGCCAATGTGGGGCTCGCTCAGATCCCGATGCAGGGGCAGATAGTCCAGTACAACACCATACTTGAACATGTGGGATGGGGACGCACTCAGGTAGCATATTGATATAGACACTATCGAGGACACCGCTGCCTTCCCATTAGGTATAAGGCCCACTTGCGCATGATGATTGGACCCGATTACGCTAATCCTGGATTAAATCATCATTCTGCCTCTGTTGGTTAATTGACTTTGCTATGGCGGCCGTTTTAGTGCAGGTGATTTTTGCTTATAAGTGGTTAAGCGGTGGTTTCCTCGACCGTTCATCCGAAAAGTGTCAAATAAGCAGGACAGTTCAAAGCTAATGTACATTTAATATGTTTTTTCATACCCTGACATACATAGCAAATGATCGTTTTTGGAGAAAATAAACATAGAAAACACAATGAAAGTTTGCAGGGGAAATCCAATAGGAACGTGGACGGTCTTTTAATGTTTTTTAAAACTCTTTTTGGTTTTTTCAATTATGCTTTTTCCTCACTAAGCGTTGCACTATGCAAACTAAAGAATAAACGAGTGATTTGCACTTTAATAAATGAACTTGTCTGAGCCAGGAATTCGAACACGTGCTGCACAGTTAATAAAAAGTTGTTTTTCTTCAGGCGCAGTTGCCAACACTACCGACGGTGTTGCAAGCGGTGCAGGTGCAAGCGGTGAACTGGACGGTGTGTGCCCAACGGTACCAGAACGTGCCGCCTAGCCTGGGGGGACCGATAGCCCTCACCTCTAACATGATGTGCGCAGGATGGCTCGACATTGGAGGTGCGTGAGGTTAAGGCCGCTTTCAGAGTCACGGTTGCGGCGCTGACCGCCTTAAGGATTTCATTATCGTCATCAGCCAAAGGACGTCCACTGCTGAACATCGGCCTCCCCCACAGCTTTCCACGGCGTCTCTATGGGCCTCATTAAGAAGCTCAAAATCACACAACGAGCGATGGAGAGGGCTATGTTCGGTGTTTCTCTACGAGATCTCTACGAGATCGAAATGAGGAGATACGTAGAAGAACTAAGGTATCGGTAGATAATAGCTCTACGAATCAGTAAGCTCAAGTGGCAGTGGGCAGGGCCTCAAGGATTTGCCCGCGGTCGATTTTGTATGGATCGGACCGCAGACCCCAACCAGTTTGACAAATCCTTCGAATTAGGCTGCGTTACAACTGTCTGTAGCGGGCACACTTAAATAATATAACCGTTTTCCACCCCGAAGGGAAGAAAACGAGTATTTCAGGTCTTGCCTAGGCTTGACCTTCCGGAGATCACCCTATTGCATCCATTTCATGTGCGCGTGTACTTACCGTCCAAGTGAGAGTGAGATAGCGAACGCGAGGCGGGGCCCCACGCGCGCGGGGTGCCGGCCAGGCGCGGAGCGGCAACAGCGCGCCCGCGCTTTTCCAGTACCTATCCGGACCTGATCGGAGATCCCTAATGACGGCAAGGGACTTGCTCCAGTTCAAGCCTAGGCAAGACCTGAAATACTCGTTTTCTTCAAGAAATAAATATAGTAACTGGCATGCAAGCTACTGATCCGTAGTAGAGGCATGTGTTATATGTGTATGTTGTTGGCAGAAATTTTAAGGTGTGTGGGTCAAAAGTTGTGCGTAGCTAGTAAACTCATTTAATTTATATTTTCCAGGGGCGGACGCGTGCCAGGGCGATAGTGGCGGCCCCCTGCTGCTCCGAGCGGCGCCGTACGACTTTGTGGTGGGGATCACGTCGTTCGGGGCGGGCTGCGGGCACCCGACCTACCCCGGCGTCAACACGCGTGTCTCCGCTTTTACCAACTGGATCCTTAATACGGTACGTATTTTTACCGACTTAAAAAAATAAAAGAATAATTTGACCTGTATGTATGTGATAATTCGAATGTGTTGATCAATTAAGGCTTCCAAACACGTGCGCAAAATTTCGTAAGTGTATGTATGTTTGTCTCAGGATTTCTCGAAAACGAGTAGTTACACCAAGATGACTCTTTATTGGTTCAGTCAGGTATAATATTTCAATTTAGGGAACAGTGTAAGTTTGAACAAAATCGGTCCAGTAGATTTTGAGATATGGGTAATAACCACAGAACATGAAAAAAACTTTGCATGATGTCAAGCGTACACTAACAGACTAAGCACATCGTGCGCCGACTCCAAAAGAATTTGTTTCTCCTAAATATAAGACAAAATATTCGTTATTTTTATTAAAAGCCGTAAATCCGAATATTTAAACAAATATTTCACTTTCAGAAAATTTTATAGGTATTTTTAAATTTCCGGTCTTGATAATGTATCTCAAAGTTCGTGGAAAAAAATTAACTAATCAACAAGGGATTTCGTGTTTCCGATTAGAATGTAGATAACTTTTCCCATACTGATAAATGAGTGGAAATGCCATTTAGTGATAACAGTCTAACTGATGGATAGTATCAAATACTTTACTTCTGATCATTCAAGTTAAAGATACTTAATTGAACTTGAAAAGAAAATATCAACTTGTCT
>OY757278.1:1708120-1797823 GCA_963584085.1 Pyrausta aurata | reverse complement strand
CATATCGTCAGTTGCAGGCTCAATTGGGGTTACTGACAAAAAACAATTTGTTAGGAGCAGCGATTGAAGTTTTTTTTCGTCAAAAATTGAACATAACTTTTTTCCTACTTAATATTTTCTCAATATGTTTTCACAGAAATGCTTAGAATTCAACGCGGATTTAACTAAAATATAAATAATGTTCCAATAAACCTTAATTAAGGAAATAAATTTCAGTTACACCAAAAAATTTTTGTACTCTTGATAGTTACACTAACTTTACATAATATTTTTTGAAAGAACTTAGGACAAATTGGTGTAAGTGTGCTCAAAAATTAAAATAGTTAAATACATTTTGGTGCACTGGCTGGTTTTTATGTACTTGGTTGCTTTATAATTTGGGTAAAAGTATTAAAATCAAGGGAATTACTGAAAAAACATCCTGTTGTCATTTACACTAGTTTGTTAATTTTACTATAGTTCTAAGAAAAACGTAGGATTATTTGAATAAAACACTATTATATTAATAGAAAAAACTATCATTTATTGAGAAATAAAAAAAAAGTTATAGGCTTCTGGAATTTGCTTTGGTAATCTATGAAAATAAAAACAAAAAC
Source organism: Pyrausta aurata (assembly GCA_963584085.1). NCBI lineage: Eukaryota > Metazoa > Arthropoda > Insecta > Lepidoptera > Crambidae > Pyrausta > Pyrausta aurata. The sequence goes on along the minus strand of OY757278.1, from coordinate 1,797,227 downwards.
TTCTTAATAGAAATGAACTTTCACATGTTTTCTGACAAATAATTTACACAGGTAATTGCATCAGGTTTCATGGAATGTTTAGTTTTGATAGATTTTACGTCTTTTTAGGGTTCCGTAGCCGAATGGCAAAAACGTAACCCTTATAGTTTCGTCAAGTCTGTCTGTCTGTCTGTCTGTCCGTCCGTATATCACAGCCACTTTATTTTGAAGCTATTAGCATGCACATGCACACCGCTGAAACTTGGTAGGTAGGTGTATCCTCTTTACCGCTTTGCGATTCAGGTACAAAAAAATTTAAAAAATGATATTATAGGGGGGGCTCCCATTAATGAAACTAAAACCAAAAAAAAATTTTTTACTCAAATCTATAAGTGTGGGGTGTCTATGGATAGGTCTTTCAAAATGACATTGAGGTTCTTCAAACCATTTTTTCTAAAAGTCTAATGTTTGATATATAGACGCTTCAGTTTCTCTAAATGTCTAATGTTTGATATTAAGTGGTAAAATGGGCGTCCCCCCCATCTAACTTTTGAACTAAAGAAATGAAAATTTTGAAAAAAAATGTAATATAGATCTCAATATAAACTTTCAATGAAAATTGGTTTGAGCGAATTCGAACTAGCAGTTTTTGAGATATAGCACATTTTTATCAACCGCAAATAAAACTTTGTCTTTCATACAAACACTATGAAAAACAAAGTTATATTTGCGGTCAACAAAATATTGTGGCATTTTGGCTAAGTGGAAGTAAGAATACCTAATTCAGTTAAAGTTGGAACGGAACCCTCAGTGCGCGAGTCCGACTCGCACTTGGCCGGTTTTTTCTTCATCGTAGCAATCCTGATCTTTGACACATGTAAGTTTTTTAGCTGATACTGTTGGAGTAATAAAGATGTATCTGTCTTAATATTGTTTGGATGATCAAACGAACTTACCTGTAAGTGAAGTTCGATCCAAATTGTCCTGACTTCGTCGAAGAGATTTAATTGACCATGTAGTAGGCCCTGCTACGCGTCCATTCACTCGCACACAGGTTTAGCGCAAGAAAGAGAAGGTAAAAAACTAGTATCCCTCCCTCCTTCCTGCGCATCACAGCACTGCCAGCCGCCTGTCGCTCATTCATTTCAGAGCAAGGAGACCGATGTTCCAGATGTACAACATTGATTTATGGTACGGATGGCAACAATTTTTGCAGAAAATACACGTACCTATGGGAATTGGGAAGGGTGGGAACTTAAATCTCTTCGACGAAGTCAGGACAATTTGGATCGAACTTCACTTACAGGTAAGTTCGTTTGATCATCCAATTGTCCTGCCTTCGTCTCTGAGATTTAATTGACCATTTAGATGTTCGGAGTAAATCAATGTTGTTACCAAAATAAGTTGACACCTCTATAGTCAGTAATCTTTGATTATTAAAATGATCATTTAAATAACAAAAATGTTTTATGTTACCATGTTTGGCATTATGCACTATTGTTATGGGTGCATGATAATTGATAAGTAATTTCTTTAATGGGAAAGAAAGAAGATATTTATTAGTTTTTTTATATTATATATATATATATATATATAATATAAAAAATTAATAAATATATAATTTTTATATTAATGTTAAACTCCAAGAATATGTAAATACAATAATAATTTTAGTAATCTTAACTGAAATAGGACGAAAATTTCTTAGTTCCCTTTTTTTTGGTCTGTTATAAAAATTGCAAATAAATACGAAATACGTATTGTTGAGACAGATTGCGAAAGCTACATACAGAAATACTTCTCATCCAGCGCCCTATCATTTTTAATGCACTTAACGGGCGTATTGGAGGGTCTTTTTGTCTTGCAGTTTTAACGTATTTTACAATCATAGATTTGTAAAAAATACACGCATGATAGGTATTCGATTACTTTTAAGTATTGGGTATTTATGTATTTATGCAGCTGTTTGAAATATATTCAGCCGTATACCGAAAACAAAATACTTATTATTCGAATTTTGAATTCTAAAGAAAATGTTTTGTTGTAATAAGTGTAAGATGATTGGTAAAAAAAATAGTTGGTTCATTTGTGGGTATATAAGATTTTAGATGTATTCATCGGTGTATATCAACGCTATTATTATTTTCTGGGTTACAATAAGAATACGATATTTCAATGAATTTGAAATATTATCGTTATCAAAACTTGAAAGCATTAAGGAAGTAGGTAATGATTGAGTGATTTAATTTTTTTCTAAAGAAGCTTGGAAACGACCTCTGGGGGCGTTGTGGCTTTATAAGGTCATACGAGCGCAAACGATTTCTCCGATAGAAGTTTTGGTACCACCTAACCCGACGTTTGCCTAATATTTAACTTATCAACCAGGCGCGGAAGTCTCGACATAGTTCCTTGTAAAAAACACCAGTTGGCGCTCGAAAAAAGCTGAGACAAAATTGGTATTTTCGTGTATTTACTGATTGAGAATAATGTTTTAATCAAGCTTAATTTTTTTTTTTTTTTTTAGATTTACTAAAGATTTAGCTATGTAAGTTAGAAGGATATTAGATGGAGTAGAAAATCAAAATATTGAAATTATCTACGCGAAATATTAAACATGACGCTTCAGACTTCCAGCACAGGAATGTTCGCCGAGTATTCGATAGTCGGCGCATAGTCGGAAAAAAAATACTCAAAAATATTGACTGGATAAAATATGTCTGAATTACTGAGGGTTACATTAAAAAAAAAATGCGATCCTATCTTATCGATTTGGTTTTGATGAGATACTTTATTTTTATTTAAGTTTATATTTTCTATGAGTTTGATAAATATTTGTGACTTATTCTTCTTTTTTGGGGGTAATGGCAATGTGCATTTCCGCAATTATTGTGCCGCCAATGTATTTGTGTCTTATTTGGCTTCAGATGAGACTTGTCTCAATATTATGAGCAGTGTAAAATAAATCTTGATGATTCAAAATTAGGGTACCTATTGTGACAAGAAGTCCAAAAGTAAATGAATATGTCGTGTTACAACAAGTATCTCATAGATCGATGTCACCAGGAAACACTGGTTTTCATACATATTAAAACACCCTCAAATATAAATGATAAATAAAAAGATTCAAGCATTATTCTTTGTAATAAATAAATTACTTTCAGGTTTTATAAATAAATCGTCGAACTACTCGACGTCTTACGGCGCAAGAGTATAAGAACGAGCGTAAAAAATAACATTTGCAAAATGTTAAAACTTGGCAGACCATGATTGGTTATTATTTTGTGGTCGGCAATAGTTTCACCATACCTAAGTAATTGGTGAATATTAAGACAAGATTTCCTTTGAAAATTTATTTAACATAGTATATTCAATACTTTTAAACATCAATTAAACGATACAATTCATAAAATAAAATAATCTGTTTTATAGTTAATGCCGCAATGTTTCCATATGAATGGTTTCCTAATATCATAGTGGCTTTGCTGGGGAGATGGTTGTGGAGTGGGTGTATGTGATTAGTTGGAAAAAAAACTGATGATGATAGAAGATATTTACTCGATAAAGTTAATTCTTAAATCACAGAATATAGTGGGAAAAATATGCATAGTTTATATTCCCAATAACTCAAATTAGATGCTTGTAGTGCAATTTAGGTTTGATGCTGCGTTGCTGCCTTTTGTTTTAAAAATATCGATTTTTGTAATTTGTATAATAATGACCATGTCTTTTATTTATCCAACCTTTAACGTAGGTGTGTAAATAGTGGAATAAATATAGCCAAAAAATATAAAGAATAATAATAGTACTTCAAACAATAGGTCATTCTATGTTTGAATTATTCTTCGGTGGTGTTTGTGGTGGTAAATGGTGAGAAAAAAAAACAAGCCCATAAAAAACTAAAGTCAATTCAAGTTGACCTATGGTTGTCACAATTTTTTGTTGGCGGTGGCTCAGGCATCGCCTTTTCTGAAGATAATGGACACAGATCTTTATTTAGTTTTTCAGACTCCACATTAAGTACCGAACTTTGCGACGATTTAATCTAAGAAGCATACATGAAAAGTTTAGTGCATATCACACCATATTTTTCGAAAAATAAAATAGCATCTAAAACAATTAATTACCGTCTACCTATTTAAATCGAATATGACGGTAGTGCTATATTGATTTCGCAATTTAACAAGAAAACTCATTGGTATAAACCAAAAACACATTACGCTTTCCAGCTGGTTGTTGTTACGTCGGTTAATAAAATCTAAGCTGTACCGAATTATTAACTGAGGAGTGAAACAAATCTTAGTTGGATTTCAAGACTGAATAAGTACCTACTGTAAATATTCCACCATTCAGAATCATACAAATGCCAGTTAATGAGCAAAGCTCAATATTATTAGCATAGCTATTTAAATTGTGAGCAATAAATAAATGAGTAAATAAAATCAGTTTTACATAATTCTTATATGGACCCAACCATATGCATTGAGTAGAAAACAGAAATGTAAGTAAGAACTTGCTTACTTAAAAAATAATAATTGTCTTCTTTTTATACAATCCGTAAACTTCGATATTTAAGTAATGTTAAATATTTCATTTAATAAGCGATGTTATGTTTTCCATAGCATTGTCTAGCAAGACAAGTTTTATAGCCATTAGCCAGAAATAAATAAAAAAGAGTTGTAATCAATTGCAGACATAGGACCATAATATTGTGAGCTATGTAGTATCGATGTATACAGTACCGTTTTTAGAGCTTTGGGAAAAAAAATAAGGAGCGTGCACCGCATCGCAGGTGGCACTATACGTACTTATGTTTATCAGTCTAGGCAGTTATAGTGTTCTTAAGTCTTTCATTTTTAAAATTTCAGGTAAAAATGTACAAAATAGATATAAATTTATTAGATTTGAAATAAATCTGCTGCCACTATTGTTTTTCGGTGCTTACAAAAAAGTACTTAGTAAAACATATATATTGCTCCTTTTGTTTGTAAGTGTAAAAGCTCACATTAAACTCAATTCCAATCTATGTCAAAAGATTGACTGAGTCAAGTGTTCGGTCGTGGTTTTACCACGAATGGAATACGGTAGCCCGTAACACGTAGTACGGCTTCAAGCTTAGCTAGCTTTAATGAAAAAAGACCTTACCTTTATTTGGTCGGATTCTGATTTCGAGCGCGAGACGTTGAAGCGCTAGGATTGTTGGACGGTAGTTTACCGTAACAAACAAGCAATTCACGGCGCATGGCGTCGCGTTGGCACAGGCAGGACACACTATGATACCTGTTGGGGCTCGATGAGTGTGGGCGAGGAACGCTTCACACTGAGAGGCCCTGATGGCGCGTCGTCAGCGCTGCTTAACATTTTTAATGAAATGCCTTTGTGGCCCCATTAGTTCACTTTTTTCATTTGTCGAAACGCAATGAAAATAGGTATATATGAAAAGGGTAGGTTTATTGAAAGCAACGCATACCATACGTCTCGATTCAAGATAATTAGGACTGGCTGGCATCACGTGCCAGCTCGGCCAAAAAATTGCTACAGATCAATATCGCGTATTGATTCGGAGCGTTAAAATGCGGACTGGCTAGTATCTCGTAATAGCTCGGCCGTGAAGCGTAAAGCATGCATGTAGCAGCCACGCTGGGTTATGCGTTTAACTTTCACAATTTAATTTTTTCAGTATGAATATCACAATAAGGTAACTTTCGTTTAGCACGAAATAAAAAACTTAACGGTTTTTTCTTTTTTGCTGTGGTTACTGCGTGCGTCGGAACGGCGCGCGCGCACGGACACGAAATGAGCGACAGGCGGCTGGCAGTGCTGTGAGGCGCAGGAAGGAGGGAGGGATACTAGTTTTTTACCTTCTCTTTCTTGCGCTAAACCTGTGTGCGAGTGAATGGACGCGTAGCAGGGCCTACTACATGGTCAATTAAATCTCAGAGACGAAGGCAGGACAATTCCGAGTCATAGCTAATTGGTGTAATTGCAAATCCTTTTCTTTCACATGCCTATTGTACCAAAATAGTTACAATTTAACCAGTCAAAACTAATAGCATGTCAGTTACAACAAAATTGTAAAGGAAATTTAAAAAGTACATGGCCAATAAAAGTGATGTAATTGTATTTTATTTGAAGATAGAATTTTTTTTTAAATACCATTCGAAAGAACAGAAAAAACTAAGAAATACTGTATATTTAACTCACTTGACGTAATTTTGTTAGTTACACCAATTGAACCTGCAACTGACGATATCACCACCAACTTCCTGACTCCGAGCTGTTTCCAGATACTTTCAAGACAGAAGAACCCAGAAACAAATTTCGGGCCGATCCGGGATTCGGAACCGGGACCTAGTACCGTAGTAATAGTAGTAGAACGTAGACCGGGTAGTGACCAGCGAACTAAACGCTACACCAACGAGGCAGTCGTGAAGAAGAAGAATGCAGAAGTGTAGATATCTCTAGCAGATCCTATATCCTACCTGTGTCACGACTCACGACACGACCTGTATGACAGGCGTCGTCACAGCAACGGCCTCTTCTCTCTTCTCCTCCTTAACCTCTTCCTCCGCTGTGACCTCGCCTTGTAGGACACGGGGCTGACTAGAAGTATACAAGTTGTCGAACTATATCTTACTTATGTCACGACCTGCGTGACGGGCACCGTCACAGCGACTCTCTTCCCTCTTTCCTTTCCCTCGGCTGGGTCTACAATTCACGACAGAGCTGTAATGTTCCTACCTGTGTCACGACCTGCGTGACAGGCGCGCTCGCCACTGACGTCACCGCGGACGTCACAGCGACGGCGTCCTCTCTCTTCTCCTCTTTAACCTCTACTTCCTCTACTGTGTCCTCGCCGCGGGCCACGACGGGGCTGACTAGAAATCTGGAGATCTTTCGCGTCGGCTTCTGACTCTTCTTCTCGCCGTTCTGTGACTCGGTGCTGCCGGAACGTTCCGGCGGTAGCGGCACGCCTTCCGATTGGTTTGAACCTGAGAACAATTTTACGAAGTGAGAACATACTTATTTCACGTACATATTTATTTCTAAGCTATCTCAACAATAGACTATAGGAAGACCGCTTCATTGAGACCTCGCCTGCGGGGCACAGGGGCGCGGGGGGAGGCGAGAGCGGATGACGTGAGCGGCGCGGGCGGGTGTATTCGCGCCGCCCGCACCTCTCTCGTCTCCCCCCGCGCCCCTGTGCCCCGCAGGCGAGGTCTCAATGAAGCAGTCTACCTATAGCTACAGAGTGAACCGCGTGTAGAAAAAGCTTATTTACTGAGTATTACTATCGATGAGTATCTTTGCATTACTGCAAGTGCTTTTAATGCCTATATTTTGACTCCTCTGTGGTTAAAGTGGTGCTATTAAATGGCACAAGACCTATATCCTGGGGTGGCTATGATACTGGTCCTTGTACACGTCGACTTACCTACGGACGAGGCGGTGCTGATCTTCCTGGGCGTGGCGGGCTGCGGCGCTGGCCTCAACGGCTCGGGCTCCGGGTCGGCCGCCAGCTCGCTCGCCAGGTTGTCGTGGCTGGCGGTCGGAGTTGTGCACGAGGAATTGTCCTGGTTCGAGTCGGTCAGGTTCTCCTCGCGCTCGGTCGTTTCGGAGTCGTAATCAGTCTGGAATGGGACGAATAATTCAAAGTCATAAACAAAGTCCTACAAAACTATTTACAGTTTGTCTATAGGATCAAGTGAGTCTCATTTAAAGTTATTTACAGGCAATATTTATGTATCCAATTCGCTGAGGTAATATTTTTTTAAATTACGTTAAAATTTATTCTTGTCTCTTTCTCGACGAATGTCTTTCGGCAAACTATTAAGAAGGTATGGTATTCGCTTCTTTAAGGTTCTATCTCCAAAATAATTTTTAACCTTTGGTACTTCAAATTTACCCGAAGACATCGATCTTGTACAGTGTTTATTTCTAATTTTGTTTGGTGACACAAAAAGCAGTTGGGTTTTGGAGACAGCAATCGTGGCTTGTTCGAATGCACGTGCGGCACAAGACAGATTCCTTATAATTTTATGGACACAGCCGTTTGTAGACACGTCATTTGTATAACAATAAGTTTGGACCACCAATTGTTCACGCCATACTTGCTAAAACACCTCAATTGCATATTGTAACATATAAAAAAACAGAAGACGACCCCCGCAACCGGTGCCATAGTTTTAGTAGTCAAAAGCGCTAACCACTTAACCAAACGTGTCGTCTATGTGCAAATCAACACGCACTATACGACAACTGATTAAGGAAACTAATGGATTTGGCACACTGGTTGCGGTCTGCTGTCCGGTCAATACAAAATTGACCGGATGCGGATGCAGTAACCAGTGTGCCAAATCCTTAAAGTCATTCAAACACAAGTTCACAATTCATTACGACAACCTATGTTATTAATGAACACGTTCCGGGACACTTTTCCAGACACAATAGATGTTTTATTGTTTTCACGCCTGTAGGCGTTCACTGTCCCGGCACGTGTTAAACGTAACACCTTTTTGATGCACAATCATGGTTTTTAAATTATTATTTTTATTATGTCTATATTGTTGTGTGTCAAATAAATGTTTCTTTCTTTCTTTCTTTCTTTCTAACAGTACCTTATCGATGTTGAGCCTCAGCGAGGCGTGGTGCTGGTGGTTGAGCACCGGCGTGACGCTGGGGTCTGCTAGTAGTTGCCCCACAATGTCGCGGATCAACTCCGTGAACACGCTGCTTTGCCACTCGGGTAGAAGGTTGTTTGATACCTGAAGAACAATAAAAACAAAGTTCAATCAAATCTATGCTTATATTTTAAAGCTAAAGAATTCGTTTGTTTGTTCGAACGCGCTAACAACTCTCAGGAACTACTGGACAGATTTAAGACCGATTATGCTATAAAACATACAAACACGGCGACGGGAGGGGAGGGAGCAAACAAAACACGCGCGGACGCAGTCGCGAGGGACCGCTAGTTGTACATATACGGTATCATAAATATTTACGGTCGGCTAGATGGCGCTGTAGTCAAATTATTTACACTAAACCGCGATAGTTAAGATTCAGTATTTAAAGCACGCCAAGGTAAACACTGCGGTAATTTATGCGGTTGGTAACCTCATGTGCTGGCGACTGTACATACAGATAAACCAAGGCGGTGTACAGAAGCGTTTATTCTTGCTTTTCTTAAACAATGCACCGAAGTAGTAGATTATTTACAAAGAGAATTAAGTAGTGTCTTAGGGCACGGGCGCCATCTTGAATCACGAGCAAAGATTATAATTTGACTTTGATTTAAAATGTAGTGTAAATTTATATATAATTGGCGGCTTGCGTAGGCTTCTCACTATCTGTGAAGGATTTGCCACTAGCCATGGCATGAAATATAATACAAAGAAGACAGAGGTGATGGTATTTCGTGCTGGTAAAGGGCCGGAGAAGGTACCGCCGGTGTATCTAAATGAGGCGCTAGTTCAGGTTGTTAAGCAGTTCCGTTACTTGGGTCACGTACTTACTGAACATCTAAGTGATGACTTAGATATGGAGCGGGAGCGCAGGGCCCTGGCCGTTCGTTGCAACATGTTGGCACGTCGATTTGCAAAGTGCTCGAGGGCTGTCAAGGTTACTCTTTTCAAGGCATTTTGCACATGTTTTTATACATGTGCATTATGGAACCGTTATACAAAAAAGGCTTATGGCAGCCTAAGAGTACAGTACAATAATGCTTTTCGCATTATGATGCGGCTGCCGAGATCTTGCAGCGCATCGGCCATGTTTGCGGAGTCTGGCGTGCCAGACTTCTTTTGTATATTGCGAAACCGTATAGCCTCCTTCTGGCAGAGAGTTCGTGACTCACCTAACGGAATGCTTGCAGTGGTCAATAACGACCTCTACAGAAATAAATTTATTTCGCATTGGCTATCGGTCCACCGGAGCGCGAATAGGAAATGACCAACTTTTAATTCTAAAATATCTTATTATTGTGTATTATTATATTTTATCATTTTATTGTTTTTTAACTATACTTAATTGCTTTTTTTTTGGTCTTTCTGTCATTTATTTATTTTATTTGTCATTTAATATGGGTGTGTGATGCCTGAAATAAAGCCATTTTATTTTTATTTATTTTTATATTCTACGTCTACACCATCTATAAAAATAACTCACCAAGTTGCTAGCAATCTCCTCCGGGTTGACATCGGTGACGTTGAACTTGAAGGTGACCGTCTTGGACTTGGACTCGAGCTGGCACTCCACCACGCGCGCCTCCTCGCTCACTTCGAGCACCGTGAGTTTGGGGAGTTTGTCTTTTTCGCGCGAACGCTTCTTGGAGCCGCGAGATTTCTTCTCGCTTGTGATGGGCGAGGGTATTGCTGTTCCGGCTGAAAGTGGTATAAATACTGATCAGTTATTTGCTCTTATTTCAAATTAGGTAGGTTACGTGCTAGTAATAGGTACAAATAAACTGTAATAAAAACAGAAATACATATAAGTTTTTTACTGAAAATATAATGGTCCAAGTTACCAAATGAATAATATAAAAGCAGAGTATAACTTCCCTAGAAAAGGTTTAATATAGTTAGAAATGAACATTAATCAAAGTAAGGTCATCTCGTCTTGTAGGATTTAATCAACTCGCAAAAAATGTACATACATTATAACCATACTTAAAAAAAAAGGAATTACTTCTTAAACGACTTACCTTCCTTGGATTCCTGTGATTCCGCCTGCTTCTCCTCAACCGAGCTCAGTTCAGGTTGCCTAATCGCCTCCTGATGCGTAGCACCCGAAGGAAACTCGCTCAGCGGTGTCAGAAACTGTTCCTTTGTCCCGTTGCTATGGTAACCGTTCTCTGACGGTTCCGCGCTCAAGTTCTGTTCAGGTAACGGTTGGGGGAGTGACGCTGGTATGATCGGTTGAGTGGAAACTTGCTGAGTGAATGATTGAGTTTGCGGTACGGTCGGTTGAGGAATTGTTTGGATGGGTGCGGATACGGTTTGGATAGATTGCATAGTCTGTGGCACTGTTTGGATGGGCTGAGGGACTGATTGAATAGGCTGAGGAATACTTTGAGCTATGGATTGGGAGATCGTTTGAATCGGTTGCGGTATCGTTTGCGCCGGCTGGGGTACGGTTGATAACGGTTGTTGCAGGGACGGTGCTGATTGAGGGACCGACTGAGGAACAGACTGAGGCATCGACTGAACCGGTTGAGCGACTGATTGCACAGCGAGTTGGTTCACATCCTGCTGCATCGACTGTGGTATACTCTGAGGAAGATTCGACGGCATCGACGATTCGACTTGATACTGCATATTCTGTAGTATTTGCTGGACAGGCTGGCTCTGAGCTTGCTGGTACATCTGCAGAGGGTTGGCGGTATAATTCTGCACGGGCGTGCCTTCATGACTAGATATCTGCCTCTCGTTCTGCTGGACGACGCTGAAGTTCTGAGCCATCATGTTGTGCGGGAGCGACTGGCCTTGCATCGCGTGCATTTGGTGATGGTAAGTATGATCTTCCGACTGCTGTTTATGCATCTGATTCTGCAGATTCTGATACTGGATATGATCCATCGACATCTGCGATTGCAGGACCTTCTGCTGTTGCTGGTACTGGTCTTGGACCATTTGGTTTTGATTCTGCTGTTCGTGGACATCGGCTGAACTGATCTGACTCTGTTCCGACCCTTGACGCTGATACATAGGCCTCTGCGAACGGAGAATCTCCTCAACTTTCTGCTGATGGTGACCCATTATCTGTTGCTGCTGAGCAAACAAAGCTAAGTTTTGCTGATCGATTAGATTCTGCTGGGATTGAAGCTGCAATTCTTGCTGGGCCAAATACTGCTGCTGTTGAAGATTCCTTATATGCTGCGGAGATAATGTTTGCCCTGGCATCTGCAGTTGCTGATGGGTCAACATCTGTTGTTGGAGGACTAGCTGTTGTTGAGCCAACATCTGCTTCTGCAAGTTCAGCTGTTGCTGCGCTTGAGTTATCTGCTGCTGCGCTTGAGCCATTTGTTGCTGCTGAGCTAATAACGTCGGATCTACTCCGGTTAACATCGGTTGCATGTACTGCTGGTTCTGTTGGAGTATCTGAGCGTTTTGCTGTTGTATTTGAGCGCCAATTAGATTATGCATCTTTTGCTTCATTTCTTCCTGCTGCTGTTGGTCTATGCTTTCTGTCTGTTGGTTCATCATTTGCTGCGTCTGCTGTTGCTGGGCTTGCTGCGCTTCGGATTCTGATTCTTTCCTCTGCTGAAGATTGTCTGGCCTGTGTATGATTTGAGTGAGTATGTTTTGCAGGTTTTGTAGCGAGGGGTCGAGTATCTGGCCAGTGACGAGGTTCTGTGGGGCCGCCATCATGTTTTCTTGGTTCATTTGGTCTTCGAATTGTTTCTGTTGGATGGCGGCCGCCTGTTGAGCTATGATATTCTGTTGTTGTTGGATAATTTGTTGTTGAAGCACCTGAAAGAAAGAAGTTAAAACCACGATAAAGAATACGCGTGACTACAAACTTATATCAACAATCTATCTTATCAGCTAGTATTGTATAGCAGTATAACAAATATATTACATTAACAAATCGAAGTAAAGTAATTGTTTTTTCTATTTCTAAGCTGCTGTTAGACCACGATCGCACCTAATCTTAGGAGTGGATGCGCTCTAGGTATCGTACGGTATAGGTAGGTATATAGGTACGTATCTCTTACATTATCTCTTTTTTTGTCTACCGACAAACTGTTATCTGCAGGTACCTGTTGTTGGTCGTTGATCTGCTGTTGTTGCTGCTGTGGCTGCTGGCTGTGGTCGAGCATGCCCTGCTTCTGCTGCTCCAGCATCTGGTGGTTCAGGAGATTCTGCTCCATCATTACCTGCACAAGAGACATGATGTTTGTTCTTATAGTAACTATACAAACTTAATAATATAAATTGCACTTGTAAAAAGCAACCGTGACTCGGTGACAGACGAGGAATCGAACCCCGTGCCTTACGCTATCCGGGCGTATGCCTATAACACTCAGCCACCGTCATATTATCATGCCTGTTGAATTTTGCAGGCGCTTTCTTCTAACGCGTTGGCTGCGTTACCTCATCGATGTTGCGAGATAGCTCTCACAATATCCTCACAATATTTTCCTTTGGATAACGTAATACGTAACGGATACGTAATAAAGTCGTACCAACTAACTAGTGATGTGCAGAGTTGGCTATTTCATGGTATTGGAATATTTTGGAAACCTTCACCTTAATACTCTAGCGTCTAAATTAATAGCGCTAGACTGTCTTACAATTACGTGCAGATAAAATAAATGAATATTCTGACTTTATAACGTCTGTTGGTGACCAGCATCACCAAAGGTATAATAATACCTTCTTGTTTGGTTTTCCTTATTTAAAATTCTAGTGTTTTTATAATACGTCAAATATTGTTTTTATACTTTAGTCGGAAAATAAACTTCAATTGTGAAACATTAAAAAGCCCTGGTTTTACTTATCCTCAACAACGTCCCTGTACAATGTTTACCTGCTGCTGGATGCCGCAGTAGGCCGGTGACATCATCAGGTTGTGCTGCAACAGATGCATGGCCGTCTCCTCGTTGTTCAGCTGCAATTGGTGCTGGAACAGCTGCTGCTGGGCCTGGAGCAGCTGGGACTGTTGGTCTAGCCTGGAAGGTAACACATTTATTTATTTAAAGAAATTTTTGCACAAATTTAGTGTACAAAGGTGGACTTAATGCTAAAAGCATTCTCCGCCAGTCAAACCTTTAGGTCATGCAGAAAGATGGCAACCTTAACATTGTTATAATTGTTTTAGCAGCTAGCACATGCTTTATTAAATTAACCAACCGAACACTATGAAATAACTAGTCGAATGCGCTATGTATCTTCATTAATAATTTATTTTAAATTAATCCCAAATATAGTAGAATCAGTTCTTATAGAAAGCCAGATTTTGATTAGCATTGTTTTTAATTGCGTCAGTGCCAAAGGCCTTTGTAAAGCCTCTTGGCTCTGGTACCCTGAGGGAAGTGTGTACTGGGACTCGTGGACAAGCTACTTGCGAGACTATCGGGGCCACAAAACATAATGTGGCAGGACGACCAAAATTTGTAAATAAATCTTCATTATCTTGTTTTTCGTCAGGCAGTGATCACAAACAGGCTCTTCTACCAACGGCGTTAGTAAGGGTCAAGACGAATACAGGGAATTATACTGTGCGAGCTGTACTTGATCAGGGTTCGCAATGCTCATTTATAACTGAGTCGGCTGTGCAGCACTTAGGCTTGAGAAAAATATATCAAAAAGAACATGTCAGTGGGTTGTGTGAGCGCGAGTCAACATCGAAAGCTACAGTGTGTTTAGAGCTCCAATCACGAGTTGACTCAAGCTTCAAAATTAAAGTGGAAGCATTTGTGATGAAGTCAATCACAGCTCCGATACCATCACGCAAGATCGATTCAAATTGGAACGAGCTTCAGGGACTGGTGTTGGCGGATCCAGGGTATCATATTCCAAATAGTATCGATTTACTTCTTGGAGTAGGCATTCACAATCAGATACTTTTGGAAGGTATAAAGAGAGGTCCAGTTGGAGCGCCTTTGGCGCAGGCTACATCTTTCGGATGGATCCTCTCTGGATAAGTAAATAACATGAGAATAGAACCTATTGTGAATCCTTTCAGAAAAGTAAACCTAATAGTTTCACAATTAATGTTTAGTAGTAGGGAATTAAAAAATACTGCAAAAGGTTGGAAAATCTTAGGATCAATTTTAGGAATTTCATCTACAAAATTTGTCACAGATGGGCGATGTTGTTTTAGAAAGAGATGGCTCCACCTTGTCGTTGGTTAAATGGTAGAGTTAGTGTCTTTTCTTCATAACAACTGTAACTTTGTGTAACTACATATATAAAACCTGTTTACGAAATTTATATTGCTAATTTTTGAATATGTGTGGCTAGATTTCTTTCATGTATTTACATAGATTTACAATGTAACAGTATTGTTAAAGGACAAATGTCATATTTGTCCTTGGTGGGCGATATGTTCAAGTAGTTATAAGTTAAGTTTTGTCTGAAGTCAACAGATGGCGTTGTATCGCTTTACATCGCGGTAAAACTGTATTTTTCCGGACTACTATATATAAATCGTTTTGACGTAACAATAAACTAATTACACAGCTCAGCAAAGAGTTTTATTGTGTCTCTGGGAAGTAGCACCACAAGGGAGCGACCATAGAGTTTGTTCATGGTCCTTCGAGGTGGCCGGATTATCGGCAGGAGCACCGTGGTGCTGGTGCATCATACAGTTCGCTGCGGACGGTGGACATCACTGTCAGTGAAGCGGTGAGGAGCAGAAGGTCAGACCAAGCCAGGTCCTGATCTTCAGACAGCTGGTGAGCTGTCAGGCTGAGGTGCGGACGGCGCTGGGAGTGACGTCGTCTGACATATTGTCGTGCGTTGCGGATTCGGCAAGGATCGGAGACTCCGAATCGGAAGCATTCGGAGAACGAGGTGACAAACTTCGTTGATGTTCGTGATAACTCGGAAAAGTTACTGTGAGTACTTTTGAAACTTCTTTCAGTGCGAGTGTCATAAGTGTCAGTGCGGTTTTGAATTTTGAAGTTTTCGTTTTTCTTCATTCTTTTAAAAGACTTTAATTTTTTTTGAAAATTGTTTTGTTTTGACATATGACAAAAATGGCAGAAAAGTCAAATGAAATGGAATCTATTGTAGAATATCAAAATGATCTTTTCAGACGATTAACCCTTTAAACGACGTGCATAAATGACGTGCATAAACGGGTTTGTATATACGGGTGTGCATATATCGTTTAAAGGGTTAAATAGAAATAGAGTTAATTTCGACAATCTTCCTCAAGATCGCATTACCAAGCCATATGTCGAGAGTAAGCTAGAAATGGTAGAAAATCTATGGTTAGAGTTTTTGTCGGGTCATAAGGAACTATACCGAAGTGTACTATCTGAGGACCTAGCTGTTTCTTCTTACTCAAATGAGGACATTTATGGTCAAATGGAGGAATTGTATACGTGGCTCAAATGCGATCTCAAGACAAGTTTGTTGAAGTTCGCTTCAAAGGTTCAGAATGATACTTCACAAGTTGTACAGGGAAATAATAGTCAAGTCAAATTACCCAAAATTAATATTCCAACTTTTTCAGGCAAATATTTAGAATGGCCGACTTTTAAAGATCTGTTTAGTTCATTGGTGCATTTAAATGATGAATTGAATAACATAGAAAAATTTCATTATTTAAAAAGCTATCTTACTGGTGAGGCGGAACAACTTGTGAGGCATATTCCTTTAGCTGAATGTAATTATGATCGTTGTTGGCAATTATTGGAGGAGCGATATA
Source organism: Pyrausta aurata (assembly GCA_963584085.1). Classification (NCBI taxonomy): domain Eukaryota; kingdom Metazoa; phylum Arthropoda; class Insecta; order Lepidoptera; family Crambidae; genus Pyrausta; species Pyrausta aurata. The sequence goes on along the minus strand of OY757278.1, from coordinate 1,780,874 downwards.
ATAATAAAAAATATCTTTGTTAACAAACTTTGAAACGGTTTTTAAGTCAGAAAAACATTGCGAATGAATCAGCAACTGCGCTAAAGGAACTAATAGATACAACTAATGATTGTTTATTTACTTTAAATAATATTGGTGTAAATGTTGATAGTTGGGATGTCATGATTGTTCACATTTTAACTTTAAAATTAGATGTTGAATCTAGACGTCAATGGGAGTTCAGAGTCGCGGAAACTTACTCATCGGATGAGCTGCCAACTTACGAACATTTTAAAGAGTTCTTGACGAATCGATATCGAGCAATCGAGTTTCTAGATTCAAGATCTACAAAATTGAACACTAAAAATGTATCTGTAAATAATACTAAGTCAATGCATATTGTCAAACATGTTTGTTGTCCGTTTTGTTCGGAAGGAAGGCATAAACTTAGTTATTGTAAACAGTTTACTAAGGAATCAATTGAATCTCGACGGAAATTCGTTCTATCAAATAACGTTTGTTTCAACTGTCTGCAAACCAATCATTCTGCCAAATTGTGTCAAAATTTTACTAGGTGCCATATCTGCAAGCGCAAACATCACTCTCTTCTACACCCTCGAGGTAATGTGGCTGGAGGTGTCGGTAACGACAGGAAAATATCGGTGGTTGCTTCACCAACTAAAACTAAGGAAACAAATACTCCGGTGTCTTGTGAATCGACTGGAAAACTAAATCAAGTCTTGCTACCGACCGCGGTGGTGAAGGCTGTGTCGAACAAGAACACTGACTGTGAGATTCGAGCCTTGATTGATCAAGGTTCGGAGTCGTCTTTCGTAACTGAAGATACAGTTCGAAGACTCGGTTTGAAGAAGACTCCAATTAATGAAAAGGTATCTGGAGTCGGCGGAGGAAGACATTTGGTCTCAAAGTCTGTGGTTGACATGAGGACTTCGCGGACTGATCCAGATGAGACATTGGACGTAAAGGCTTATGTTCTCAAGTCAATAACTTCTTCATTGCCATCAAACAAAATGGAACCTGTGCAGTGGGCTGAAGATTCGAACCTGGTATTGGCGGATCCCGGATATCATACTCCTAACCAAATCGACTTGTTGCTAGGTGCTGATATATACGGCCAAATTCTGCTGGATGGTGTGAAGAAGGGTCCAACTGGTACACCTGTAGCTCAATTGACTTCGCTGGGGTGGACTTTGTCTGGAAAGGTGAAACAGTCAGCCGCAGAAGAAAGGAAAAGAAGAACTTGGGCAAAACGTAAGAAATTACTAGGTAGTCTGAAGGCAGAGTGATGGAGCCGAGTAGCCTAATGTTGCTAGGGTTGTCACTTTTGGAAATTTTATTTTTATGCCTTCTTTCTTTTTTAAACTGTTTATTTTATTTTATCTTGTCATGGTGGGCGATTATGGTTAAGGACGAAGCTTAGTTCGTCCTTGGTGGGCGATTATGTATAAACTCTATGCATACATGTCAGTAAACTACAGGTTTAGATACTAGATGGCGTGAGAACATATTTAAATCGCGATATGTTAGCATTTTTCCTTTACCACAAAGCCCTGCCGCGGTTTGTCATATTTAATCCAAATCCAAATCTAAAATAGAACCAGAAGAATAGTGTTATTATAACTCAAGCAAGGAAGCAACCCTCATTGTAGTAGTGATAGTGTGACGTGGAATAAAGTGATGTTCTAATTCTATCGTTAATGGTGTCCCGATACGCGGCAAGATCCGGCTCGAAGGACCATGTAAAGCCTCTTGGCTCTGGTACCCTGAGGGAAGTGTGTACTGGGATAGGTGAATGAAACCAGGTCCGTTCCACAGCATTTGAACAGCACTTTATTCCACGTCACACTATCACTACTACAATGAGGGTTGCTTCCTTGCTTGAGTTATAATAACACTATTCTTCTGGTTCTATTTTAGATTTGGATTTGGATTAAATATGACAAACCGCGGCAGGGCTTTGTGGTAAAGGAAAAATGCTAACATATCGCGATTTAAATATGTTCTCACGCCATCTAGTATCTAAACCTGTAGTTTACTGACATGTATGCATAGAGTTTATACAGCCTTTTCTACTGAAGTAGGTACTCATTTTATGTCAATCTGTCTTTTAATCTTAACAATGTTATTTTATTATCTTTCTGTCTTTAAAGTTGACTATGTTCCAAGTTCCAACGTGTCTAACTTGATATTGCCTATATTTGGCGCGTTATCAAATGAGTCGTCAGGCCATAATAAATTACTATATCAATCTCACCTGCACTTACCAAGACCTGTAAGGCGCTGAACATATCCATTCATTCATTCACTCTATTGACATTCACGGCCTCACGACTCAATTTCTAACGCGCCGACTAAAGTAGAAATGTGAAGCTGTAAAACGTTTTGAATACGTACTGTACAGCGGCTAGCGTCGGTTGCGGTCCCACACCATTCAGTAAACCAGGGTTCACCTGGTCCACCGGCCCCGCCTGCTGCTGGTTTTGGATCATCTTCACCTGTACAAAAAATAATTTATTGAATAATTGGTTAAGGTATTTTTTCTTCAAAACACACGCAATTGTAACTGGGCCTAAATGAAGTATAATGCAAGCGATTTACAGTAAGTTTATACTCATCAAATTAAATATTTAAAAAAAACACTTTTAATCAAAATTACGTTTATTTTTAAATAAAATAGACATATGAGCCACAATTGCACCTGATGTTAAGTGACAATGCGGCCTTGAGAACTAGGGGTGTACCTGCATCAATTGTTGTTCCAGCAATAGATTCTGTTCGTTGATCAGATCTTGGTTGAACAGCATCTGCGCTTTCTTCTCACTCCTCTCCCTGCAAAGATAAACTGTAGTCAATACCTATTTATAATAGGCAGGAAATCATTTACGTAGAACAGATAAATCGTTAACGATTATCTGTTCATACTGTTCTGAGCATACTCAAGTATGCTTTCAACTTATTAAAACATAACATTTTAGTGGATAGTGAACGCGATAAGTCTATTTTCCATTGTGTCTGTCTTTCTTGTCATAAATAATCGACCTATCTCTATCATGATTATCGTACCAAACTTTGTTAGGATAACGCCAGTCAGTTATAAACTAATCCAAACTCTAATTAGCTAGCACAGTTTAACTCAATCAACCACTTTATTAACTAAAATACAGACATAGGAAAATATTTATTAACTACTTAAATTCGCTACACGTCACAGATTACAAGGTAAATAAGTTAAAACTTATTTTCCCGTACGCTTCTAGATTATTAGATGGCAGCGTAGCGTGCAATATAAAAGGTCGGATTCGTATTGCGTGTTATCATTCATTGCCATGAAGACTATAAAGATTTGCGGATTGACTCGATTTTGCGTATGAACTAAACAGATTTGACATTAAAATATAAGTTTTTATTTTCTTACAATCGGCATCTATGATCGAGATATGTAGATTTTTTTAAACATCTGTTTGTTCTTCATACAATATTTGAACCTTTCTAGCCACGAAAATGAGATAAAAATATAATTATTATTGGAATTCAACAGGTTAAATTAACGAGCAAAAAATAGACACACATTATAATTGGGGCAATAAATGATTCACAATACAATTTTACACAGGAAACAACGTCTTTTGAAATGGCAAAGGTCACGCAGACCCGAACCGACATGAAAAAAAGTTATATTTTACATAACAATTATCGCAAAAACTCACAATACATAATAAATGATGCGCGAATCGCCGCGTTGTGACCTATTAACCTTAACGAGTGAAAACTTTAATGTTTATTAAGTAGCAGCGCGAAACACGCGAGGCCGTGACTGCTGACTGCCTACAACTTATCGGGTTCTTTACTCGACCACGGTTGTCATGACAACCGACGTTTTCTCACGGGTTGTTTGGACGATAAGACCTTTCTCGATTTGGAGAGAAAGAAGGTCACTTTTAATTTGAGTAATTAATTACAGTTAAAAATAGTAATGAGATATGATATCACTAGAGCCGACGAAAACACACAAGCGAGATAAAATTCTTTCTAGTCTTTAATTTGTTATCAAACAACGGTTTCAAATACATACTTTGGGTTCCACTGTACAGGCATGAGTGATATCACAAAAGTTTGCTCAATGTCAAATAATTTTCCTATGATTAGTTAAAACTCGGTTTTCCTCTTGATTATACTGGACATGTTAAGTTAACCATTTATCAGACATCACTGAATCACAAATAAACTCCGCAACAAACTTTATCACACACATTTATCATCTCACGGTAGCAAACAGACTGAAATGCCTGAAAACCAGTAGTATAGTCTTATAATCTATGCCACGCGACGCGCGAAACTCGGGCGCATGTATATTATTATGTTATAATGCGGTGCGCGCCTTAATCGTGGTCATTCAAGCGTCATAATTACTATTACAATGTTCGTAGATCAGCTGATGGACAAAAGGTAACCGCGGGTGTAAATAAATATTATCGATTATTTTAAAGACTTTATTGCATATGTTGTGCAAAGGTGGACTATTAAAAGCATTATCTGTAAGTCAAACATTGAAAATTTTAAAATAAAAAATCAACAATAAACTCATATTAAAGTTAACATATAAACCAACTTAAGTTTCGCTATAACATATTCTCTATAATCAAACATAAACTGACACTACGATAGATATTGTAAACGCAAATTTTGTCGTTTTACAAAAATCATTATTAAAATAAAAAATAATCATTAAAATATCATTAAAATCATTCAGGCACATGTAACCACATTAGTATTTTTTATTACTATTTTAAATTTTAACTTTTTTGCGACTTCAAAATTGTATGGAGAGTTACATAGCAACTATCTGGCTAGATAACAAGGACAGCGGTAAATCTAAAAATAAAAGAAAAGCAAAAACTTTATTCAAGTTAACTAGCTAACCAGTTTAGATGAAAGCGATTTTCTTACGTTCGTCAACTTGACGTTCATGGTTTTCTACTATTTATTAGAAAGTGATTCTCAAACTTTTGTCTCACTCAGAAAGTTTATGGTAAATTATTTGAAACTACAGCTACAGGCTCCAAAAAATGCATACCTATGAATGTAGGTCCTAATTTTTTCGATAAAAAACAAGTTATATTAATACAGACTATTTGAAGTGAGTTGAGGTATGTTGTTCGAACAAGATTAAATATGAAACCAAAAGCTTGCGTACGGGTACGGGCTGAATTTGAACGCTCTTACCAATCGAGTTGCGTACGGGTACGGGCTGAATTTGAACGCTCTTACCAATCGAGCTACCGTGCCGGATCACTCGCGCTTGATCTGAGTCTTGAGGAATAACTTCTTGTTTTAATTTGGAAATGTTGATACAGGAATCATTGAGGTTAGAAGCTAGGTATCAATCAATCGATATCGTTACAGTTTGAGATACAGAGTACCTATAGTAGAATTCACCATTCGGCAACCAGTCGCGTGCCAGACAAACATACCTTATCCTGACTTGCCGTAGTTTGGGCCCGAGACTTTACGGAATGCTAATAAGTGTTATGCAAGACGAAACCAACGATTTACGGTTGACTATTTTCGTAGAATTGAAAGGGTGCTTTCCTTTTCTTTCTAATTTAATTTATCTGATTAGCAAAAGAGTGATTGTTTATATGCGACGTCCATTTCTAAGCAATTAGGATATCCAGTTACTCCGGATGACGGCCAATCAAAGTAAGATAAAAAAATCTGCTAATGTATTTATATGCTTTAACTTTTAGTTTTTCGCGTCAGTCCTTTAATTTTTTATGAACATCTATAGATAATGCATGAAAACGTTACAAAGAGTCAGAATCAATTTTCAACCACCTAGAAACTTCACGTAAAACGGTAATTTGTCACAATCTCGCAACATATAAAGGTTAACGCCCGTTGCGTCGGTTCCAATAAGGTATTATTATTTATTGCCGGTCTAAATTACTGTTTAATTAAGTACTATTGCATACAACCGATCAATCGTGGCACGCGTCATTTATTACACGCCAGGGTCGCATACATCGCTTAATATGTGTGTATATAATCATGATTGTATGAAAATAAATAAACTGGGTAAAGAAATAGAGCTTAAAATCGAGCGAATTTATTGATGAACCAATTAAGTTGTCGCATCATTATGCAATTAATTCACACTTTATTTTGCATTATTTGAAATTGCAATGAACAATGTATTATTGTGTTAAACATTGTTTATAAAAACCTTGGGAGTTCATTGAGCTTTTGACAAAGAAATAGTGGCATATTTTACGGCTACTCTCGTGATTTTTATTACTCATGTCTAAAAGTTAATTTAATTAAGCTATCTAATATAATTTATAATGTAATTTAATCAAATTAAGGGCCAGATATTCCATTTTTACGATGTTTCGATTGAGTTTAAACATGGAAACACTAATTATTTAAATCTCGAATCTATATATGTTATAGAAGAAGATTACTAGAAAGCTGGATTGTGGTTGGAAACACGATTGTAATTACTTTGCTCGATAATAATTGCCTCAGAAGTGGGCCCCTTTTTTTTCGTATTTTCTATGTAGTTTTCAAATTATTGGACTTATATTTATGAAAATCACATATTTTAGTAGGTAATTCCATTCTACACATATACATGTTAAAATGATTTCAAAATGTTTGTTATTTAGATCAGAATAACGAAATATCTAAAAACACTTTATTTGACCTATTTCGACTTTTTTGATCTTGATTTGCTCAAGCTACACAGATGTGAGGAACAGAGGATTATAAGAATATACATTTTGACCACATAAGTGAGATCTCAGCTATGAATCAAATGATTTTTTTTTAGTTTTTATCGGTGTTATGTTCAGGCAAAGAAAGGTCCATTTTTTTCATTAGTCTGTATTCTTTCTTACAAGCAGCAAATTCTTCCAATTGTCTTTTTAAGATTACTTTAGACACCAAAGATGTTTAGGGCGTCCAATCGTTTTTTTCCAGTTTTATTAACATTTTCATTCATAAAACACTGATTTAGTGATTCTCACACTTGTGACGATGGTGATTCGCGCAACGACTTTGACGCAACAGTTGATCGTCGTGTCATCTCTGTTCTATACATGCAAGCAGAAATAGCGCTATCTTTTTATTCAAATGACAAGCACGAGATACCATTTCCTCATTCCCCTTGACGCCACTGCGAACGCTGGACCTATGTCAATTTTTGCAATTTTATTTGCGTACTTAATTACGTAAAACACCTAAGAACTAATAATAGCTAATTTCGCCGCGCCGCGTCACGCTCAGTTGGATCAGCACCAGTCTTATACTAATCAAAGGTCGCGAGTTCAAATCGGGGGTATCATGAATATTTTTCTACATAGTCACAATATTTTTTTAGAAAACGAAATAAGTATTTATTTTAAGTTTTGGACATTTTAACATTTAAAATAAAAAAAATTAAAAATAAAAACTAATTAAATTTTTAGGTTTTTTTTTAAAGTAGCAAATCCTATTAAAAAAACTACATAACAATGAAAATAAATTTCAAAAAGAAAATTAGTATCAAAAACACCATCACCATGCGGATAAATCTCCTCAATGCCATGAGGATGGAACCCCCAACCTCTACGTGTTAAGCAAAATAAAAAGAGAAAGGCTGTAGCGACATATATAACTGTTGTGAATAAATGAACTATATTTTTGTACCAATCGTAGAGATGAATCCGTTTCTATAGTAACAATATAAACAAAAAGCATAAAACACTCATGTCAAATTATTGTAGTTTTGAACATTTTCTCTATTTGGAAAAATCAGAGCTAAACCATAACTGTAGATTTAGCAGTAATCTCAAATGCTAAAGCTGTGCCCTGGTGACTCTAGTATATTGGAGACGAGAAAATATTATATGAATTTGAGGGAGGGAGAAAATTATTAGGTGATAGGTCTATATTAATTTTATTTATTTATTTACATCTAGACTCCTGTGACAAAATACAAACATTGGAGGTTAAGTTAAGGTCGGTCTAGCTCTCTTCGTGTATGGAACTCAGGTTTCCATGTTATTTACGTACGTACGTACACATTTTCTGAATCGTGTAGTAATAATGCATTGACTATCTATCTCTTATTTGGTGACATGGACTTGAGCGACGAACATGGAGATTACTCAGTATAATCCAATTATATTTGCATTCAGAAATGTCAAATCTGAATAATTTTTTCAATTTTGTTCTGTCGAAAATGTGTGGAGACTGTCTTAATTTTATTTTTATAACCGTTCCTCAAATTGCTGTTACTGAATATCCAAAACAACTTTGGTGTTTGTGACACATAATAATTCTATTAATCTTGTAGTTAGCGCCAAATGGCGCTTCGGGGTCACGAAGGGTTCCGTACCATTATCTATGAAAATGGCATAAACATCATATCTGTTGTCAGGGAGTCCCATACAAAAGATATGAAGTCCTAATAATGGGGCCCCTCATTATTATCATTATCAGAGTAGATAAGTTGTATGAGAGCAACCTGAAAAAAAAACTGTTTTTTAAGTTTTTGTTTTTTCAACGGCAACATGAATACATCCTTCCTGAAAATTTCAACTGTCTTACTATCACGATTCATGAGATAAACCCTGGTGTTGCCCTTTCGGTGTAGGAACTCATGCTCATCATAATTCATTCCTTGTAGGGAGGTGTCTCAAAAATATTTTAAAATACATATTTTAGGCGGTGTGATTAGGATATAAAGAAACCCATGCCAAATTACAGTTTTATAGTAAAAAAGGTCTATAAGCTAGACTACAAAAAGTCAAACATGGCAAAACCATATATGGTTTATCAAAGTAATTGTGTGGGTGCGGTGCTCTAATTAACAAACCTAGACAGTTGAAATATGGCATCTAGCTAGGTAATAATGTGTAAGCGAAGGAAAAAATCTGAAAACAAAAGAAAGTTTTTTAATTGTAGGGTCTGAAACCGTTATAATTAAGTGGATGGAAGCTTGCACAAAATATGTATTAATGATTTATGAATAAGCAAATAAATATTTCTATAAAAAGTTATGATATCCCAACAAAAACATCAATGTGAAAAATGATAGCCAAGTTCAATGCTCAGTATATTTGATAGTGAACTTCGCCGAAAAAAGTATTGCATCTAAATGAGAGATTACTACTAACTACTTTTGCCTTACTATTTTCTTACTTTCTAACACATGATAGTCAAGTCATTTTTATAGTTCAGGCTGATATTAAGCGAGTATTTTAAGCGTGGTGTGGGTGATTAATTTACTTGAACCATTTCACGGGACATCCAAAATATACGCGGGCGACGTCGCGGGAGACGACTAGTAAATAAAAAACTTTGATATTATTAAAGGATTACTGAAACGATAAAGAAACCTTTGTCTTTAATTTAGCTTTCCATATTTGTAAAGTTAAACGGAAGCGTGAAACATACTGCGCAGACCCTAGATAAACTGGGAACAGGGCAAGAGAATGATGATGATGATTTGAAATGTTATGAATTTCAGTGTGTAAAAAAAACCATGACAAAATTCTCGTGATGGGTGAACTTTGACTTATATATCGACTGGTTTGTACGGAACCCTAAATTTGAAGTGCCATATCTGTAATGGTCTTCAGTCATCATCAATTGGAAGACTGATGGAAGATAGTAGTGAGACTATAACTGTGTCGACAAAAAGGATCTTAATATAAACCACCTAAATGTTATTACATTACATTTCCTACACCTATGGGTTGGCTGGAAGAGGTATCTTTTAGGGATAAGCCCACCTTTGTTCACATTGTGACTTCTTGTACCTATTTTCTGTACATCTTATAAGTGCAATAAAGAATATAATAAATGTTATCGGATATTCTTTCTTGTTTTTATAATGGTTACAGGTTGCTGGCATAAAGTGCTGACCAGTCGTGTGAGAATGAAATGCCACTCTTTGCGTTCCTTGTTCTTTCTAAAAACGTTTAGACTAAAAAGCATGTATGGTGTACTAAAGAAACCATTTTGTAAAAGTTCTTAGGGGTTCTGCTAGATGGCGTGGGTATGTTACTTACAAAAGCGCATGAAGTATCTTATTCAAGAAAATTTTGTTCCTTAAATAAACACTAGATGGCTTAATTATACACGAGATTTGTAAGACAAAGTTGACAGAAAAAGTTTTGTGCGGGGGTGCTGGTGGGGGAAGCGCCCCGCACTTTTAACAAGGGGGCGGGGCTTATGAGATAATTTGACGGAATAAGACGGCCTTAATTTAATCAATTCAATTCTAATTTACATTAATACTAATTAAATGTTTTGCAATATCAATAATAGCAATATCTAAATAACTGAAATTTTGCACGTCTGCGAGCAGACTGAACACATGTGTACTACTTTTAATGTGATCTTTATTTACTGTGTTCTTGGCAAATAAACGTTTGAGTTTGAGTTTGAGTTTTTGAGTTTGAAAGATATGCAGTAGATGGTTTTGCCATCTCGTCCATGTTCACGTTTTATGATCAAGGCATAGGATAAGAATGACACCGGAGTCATATCGGTGGCCCCACCTCTTGTCATCTCCTGGCTATTTAACACTCAATAAACTGACCTGTCTTGAACAGTTCGACCTAAATCCTGGCGTCCTCTACCATGATGAGGCCAGCTCTGGCCATGTCGTTGGCCACCCCTAATCGTCTCCTGGACATTAAACACTCAATAAACTGACCTGTTCAAGCTGATCAGCTGCGACTTGAACAGTTTGACCACGATCCTGGCGTCTTCCTCCATGATGAGGCCAGCTTTGGCCATGTCGTTGGCCACCTCTTCGCAATCGTCGTTCTCCATGTCAAACTCGAATTGGATGGCTTCGTTCTCTTTGTGGGTGTATGACCTGGTGAAAGATTTAGACTTGATTAGAGATTTTATAAAGCAGTTTTTTAGTATTGAGCACTTATTGTAGATATGAGGAGTCTGATAGATATAGGAGTACAGTTATTTATAATGAAATGTACTAATGTCAAATCAAATAGAAACATACGTTCTTAGCTTTACGTTAGTGTCAGCAAATTGAAATAATAATTAATAAATTTCTGTTAATTTTATATGATGTATTCTGGCAAATAAACAATTGTATTTATAAATTTTAAGGCAATAATAAATTATGCTTTTATTATTTACTAGTTATTCTTATACAGAGATCAATAACTAGTCCGGGGCACATAAGGGGTAAATGTTTGTGTGACGAGCACGAACATTTGAACCTAAGTAATGAATAATTATTATTTAAGGAATAAGATACAACTCTTAATTTTCTAGAGCGACATGCGTTGAAGAAGGCGTATTGTCAGACACTGCGGAATCTCTTGCAGTGGTAATAAGAGCTATTTTACAGCGAAAATTTTATTACGATGGTGGTGACTGATTATGTTCGATTTCTTTACTTACCTTTTCTTAGGGTCAATGATCTTCAGCCGGAACTGTATCTTGGTGATGTCGGAGGAGGTGACGAGGTCGCGGTTGACAATCTCGAGCCGGAGCCCGATGTCCTCGCCGAAGAACTCGTGGTTCAACAGGTCTTTCACTTTCGGCCTGGTAACAAGTAATTAGAAATTTGAAAAAGTTAACCACTACTGTCTAATACATGGGTCTGAATGACATAGGTCTCTGAAAATTCTGTCTCGGTCGTCTAATCGACAAAAAACAGTATCTAAGACAGGACTCGGTGACAAAAAAAAACAACGTTGGCGGACGTCTGTCACCATTTCTCTATCAATTTTAGTACAAAATTTACGTTACCGTGCATTATATTTTATTAATAAATAAAAATCGACACTACAATTCAATATTTCATTGAAATAACTTATGTTTAATTTCTTTTCATAATGACAGCCAGCCATTGTCAATTGAGCGTCCCCCAATAGTTTGTGATGATGTCGTCGCACACGGTCCCAAAAGAGACAAACGTTTCAAATGCTCGATGGATGGAAATCATACAGTCAAATAAGTCCGTGATGTAACTTTTTTCTTTCATTGAAATTCTTATAAAAAACATTAAAATCTTTCTAGGATTTATTATAAATGTTATCCTACTACTATTATAAAGGCGAAAGTTTGTAAGTATGGATGTATGGATGTATGGATGTATGGATGTTTGTTACTCTTTCACGTAAAAACTGCTGAATGGATTTGAATGAAACTTTACCACAATATAGCTTATACATCAGAATAACATATAGGCTACAATTTTTGAGGTTTCTAATGCGAGGTCGTAAAAAAACACATTTTTTGCGCTTCTAGACGGGACGAACCTGAAGTCCACGCGAACGAAGTCGCGGGCAAAAGCTAGTGGAAAATATTTTTGTATGTTTTATTAAATGACATGATTACCTGTCAGCTTTGTTCGGCCTGATGCACGATTCGATGATATCTCGCACCTCGGGGATGGTGACTTTTTCGAAGCTTTGAGGCTTGACACCCTGCGAAAGGAAACAAGTATTTTTTTTCATGATCATCCAGAATCAAGTTAATTGAGTACAACTACAAAGTATTGTAACTTGAGAATAACAACTTCGTAACACAAAGTCTGTATTCTCGAAATCAGGTATCCATGTGGCAAGTGGTACTCGTAAATACGGACAAAGCATAACTGATTATGGTATTTCGTGTGGTACTCCTTAAACATCTATTCTCTATAGGTGTCACAGAGCTCATCCTGTGCAAAGGATGCATAAGGGTAGAAGAAACACCACAGCATGTGTTCATAGAGTTCACAGGTGTGGCGGAACAACGGGCAAATATTCTGAAATCCCCTTTACCGGGCATGTAGCGAGGATCTAGGCCGATTGCTAGCCTTCTGGGAAAGCCGGGTTTTAGTGGGTAAACCTGGACAAACGAAGGGAGTCCCACGTGACCCACTGCCCTTACCAGAGCCGCGGGTATGCATAAGGCATTTCCACCGCGAAAAAAAGGGTGGCTAGAATTTAAAAAAAAACGGGACGCAAAATGGCCCAATTGTGAGGCTTAGAGAGGAAAACACCCAAGCCAAACTAACTAACTGTGGTACTCCTGTGGCCGATATGTGACGACGCGTCTGGTGTATTGCTTAGTGCTCCTGACTATTACGCCGGCCGTCGCGGGTTCGAAACCCGCAAAAGGGCAAATGTTTGTGTGATGAGCATGAACATTTGTACCTAAGTCATGGATGTTATGTACTGCAGATACTGCAGCGCTTCTGGTATGTTTGCTGGTGCCGGTGTGGATGACTTCCACACGATAATGCGAAAAAAGACTGCCACTGTTGTGTTGCATATCCGCGGGAGCGCCAACAGGATCCTAAGGTTGATGGAGGGCAGAATGGACTCTGGCCTTCTCAATAGGTTCACCGAATTGCATGTTACCAAACGAGCATATCGGTGAACCTATCTTGCCTGGTCTTAATTGATTGTGGTTAATGTACCACCTTACTAACATAGCTTTTAAGTTTTTTTTTGTTACTAACCCATATGGACACTATTAGTCTGAAATAAAAGATTTTTATTTTCATTTTATTTATTTATGTGTATTTAAGTATTTATGAGAGACGCCCCCGTCACAATCGTCGTCTGGTACTTCGTAACACAAGGAAGAAAATTCCTCACCACGAAACCAGACAATTGGTGTGTTGTCTGGCGCATATTTATTTTATGTAGGGTAAAGGTAACGGTTATCATGCTAATTACGCCATCGCCCAATATGCAGATCGCTGAGTTGCTGCTCCACTTAAGAGCAACGGTCCGAAGTGCATTGATTGAGATTGCAAGATCAGTGAAAGTGCTGTGAAAGTGACGTCAATCGACATTTTCCTAATTACTGTAAATCATTATTCTGGCATTCCATAATCTCACTTCGATTAGGTCTCATCTCCATAATTATAAGTAATTAATGTAATTTTTAATTATTTAAATTAAATATTTCTTTAAGTAAATTTGGTTTTTTTTCGATCCTCTGACTGCAACTAACGTAATTGGCGCAGTCGGTAGGATACTCGCGGGCCGGTTCGCGAGACGGGAATAGGCTTCTTAGTATCTAATTCGCGTCGCGAGTCGCCCGGGCGGCTATCAAGCCCCGTCGTCGAGTATCCAGAATCTACGGACCTGTTGCAGACCCGGAGGAGAATCCAGACTTCGATTCACGACAGAACCAGATATGAAATCTATGTGAGTACACTTGAATTGATCTCGTGTTGCTTCCTTTTTATCATAGTGTCTATCCTTAGTATTCCTTTAGCGTGTTAATCTTACCACTTCAAGATTTACCATCCTAGAGCCAATAGTTCTAGCGAGTCTGAATCACGTCAGGCTCGCCAGCATCAATTAGATAATCATAGGAACTTAGAATTAGATCAAACCTTAAATAACTCGTTTGACGAGATGTCTCATGAACCAGATACAATATTCAAGGCCCTCCGCCTCGTTCCAGACTTTGATGGAAATCCTAATATTCTGACAAGGTTCATAAGTATTTGTGATCAGTTAGCAGCGAAATATTTAAGTACCGCTGCAGGTAGTGAATTTTCTAATCTTTGTCTTATCAATGGCATACTGAATAAAATAACAGGACCCGCTGCATGCACAATCAATTCTAACGGAATACCTAACAGCTGGCTAGGGATTAGAACTGCTCTTATTAATAACTTTTCTGATCAGCGTGACGAAACGGCCCTGTACAATGACCTCTCACTTGCTACGCAAGGAAATAAGACCCCGCAAGAATTCTATGAACATTGTCAAACGTTGTTCAGTACGATAATGACTTACGTAACTTTACATGAATCAGTGCTAACTACTATCGAAGCTAAACGGGAATTATATAGGAAGGTTACAATGCAGGCATATGTTCGCGGCTTAAAAGAGCCCTTAGGTTCTCGCATTCGTTGTATGCGCCCCGCCACTATAGAAAAGGCCCTTGAATTCGTTCAGGAAGAACTTAATATCATGTACCTTCAACAAAGGAATGAGCCCACTAAAGCTCACTCTGTTCCAAAATTGTCGCTACCAGGACCGTCTTTATTCTCTCCACCACCGAGGGTACATAATTCACCAGTACCTAACTGGCCTGCTCCCATAGGACAACAACCTATGAGGCCCCCGCCTCAGCCTTTCAAGTTCTCAGTACAGAACCAGCAGCCTATGCGCGTGCCTAATAATACTCAAAGGATATTCAGTGCACCACCTCCTAATTATAATCCTCGCAGTAACATGTTTCGTCTCCCGCCTCGGAACAATCCACCACAATCTCAAGCTCCTCAACCTATGAGTGGAGTCCAACGATTTACCCCTAGGGTTCTTCCGCACTCTCAAATGACAGGGCATGACTGGGCAAAATCAGGGAATCCGCCACCCACTAATTATTTTAAATCTCGAGAAATGAACGTAAACGATTGCGCGACATATGATGACCTACATTATTATAACAACTACGAACATGAGCCGGCGTACAATTACTATACTGACTATTCTTACTATACTAGTGATGCACCCGACTTTACTTCCGAATTTAATTATTATACCATGACCGACGAAAATAAAATGATTGAAGAGGTTCAATCAACGCCGGGCCCCAGCCATACTGAGCAGGATTTTCAGGAAATTTCGATATTAAAAAAGCCAAAATAGAATTGAATCTTCAAACACAAAGGCAGTTACCATATATTCAAATAGCTCATCCTCCCTTAAAATTGTTAATAGACACCGGAGCAAACCAGTCGTTTATCAGCCCCGAGGCTGTAGAACAATTCTTTCCTGACTTTCCCCTTAACTTTGATCCGTTTGAGGTGACAAACATACATGCAACCAGTAGAAACGATTATTCAATTACATTGCCATGCTTTCCTGAGTTTAATGATGACCAAGATAGTATGAAGTTATTCGTATATAGATTTCACGATTATTTCGACGGACTTATAGGATTAGATTTATTAAGCAAATGGGAGGCGCGTATAGATCTTAAAGAGGGGCAGCTAATAACTCGTTTTGCTTCTAATACTATTAAGATGTATAACTCGCGAAACGTGAATCTGTACGAAGACATTATACCAGCATTTTCCTCAAAAATTATTAAGGTCCCACTCGATGTGACGGAAGGCAACGCATTCATTCAGGAGCAAATTATATGTAATTGCATTGTTCATGAGTGCCTCACTACAGCAAGTAGTAACCGCGGCTATTTAGAAATTGAAAACCCGACCGCGAATGATATTATATTTTCACTCGATAGACCAGCGCACGCGGAGTTACTCAATATCGAGTGCACGCGCACTCCACAACCGGTGACGCGTACTGAAGACGTCATTTCGCGCTTGCGTACAGAACACTTAAACGAAGAGGAAAAGGCAAACTTAACTACTCTATGTTCTCGTTACGCAGATGTCTTTTATATTGAAGGCGAACAGTTAACTTTTACAAATAAAATTAAACACCAGATCAGGACAAAGGACGATGTGCCAGTGCACGCCAAAACCTATCGTTATCCATTTGTGCATCGAGAAGAAGTTAGGAATCAGATACAAAAAATGTTGGACCAGGGTATCATTAGACCTTCTGACTCTGCTTGGAGCTCACCCATCTGGGTTGTGCCAAAAAAAATCGATGCCTCTGGTAAGCAAAAGTGGAGACTCGTAGTTGACTTCCGGAAACTGAATGAAAAGACAATTGATGACAAATATCCCATACCAAATATAACCGACGTACTTGACAAGTTAGGGAAGTGTCAGTACTTTACCACCCTCGATTTAGCAAGTGGTTTCTACCAAGTAGAAATGGACCCCAAGGATATTTCGAAGACAGCCTTTAATGTTGAGCATGGACACTTTGAATTTCTCAGAATGCCCATGGGACTTAAAAATTCTCCATCTACATTCCAAAGAGTGATGGATAATGTCCTTAGAGGTCTCCAAAACGACATTTGCTTGGTCTACCTTGATGACATCATAGTGTTCAGTACATCCTTGCAAGAGCATATAGTAAACCTGGAAAAGGTATTTCAGAGACTGCGTGAGTCAAACTTTAAGATTCAGATGGACAAGTCGGAATTCTTGAAGCTTGAGACAGCTTATCTCGGGCATATAATCAGTAAGGATGGTGTGAAACCAAACCCTGATAAAATCTCAGCTATAATGAAGTATCCTATTCCCAAAACAACCAAGGAAATCAAGCAATTCTTAGGTCTTCTCGGTTACTACCGAAAATTTATCCCAGACTTTGCTCGTACCACCAAGCCCCTAACCCAGTGTCTAAAGAAAGGCAGAAAGATCACTCTTGATCCCGAATACGTACACTGCTTTGAGAAGTGTAAAACCCTACTCACAAATGACCCAATCCTCCAATATCCAGATTTCACCAAGGAGTTCAATCTTACAACCGATGCTTCAAACATAGCAATTGGAGCCGTGCTATCACAAGGTCCAGTAGGTTCAGATAAACCTGTGTGTTATGCTTCCCGAACCTTAAACGATAGTGAATTGAACTATAGCACTATCGAAAAGGAACTTCTTGCAATAGTATGGGCCACAAAATACTTCAGGCCATATCTATTTGGAAGGAAATTTAAAGTACTGACTGACCACAAACCCTTGGAATGGATGATGAATTTGAAGGAACCAAATTCACGCCTCACCAGATGGCGACTCAGACTGAGCGAATACGACTTTACTGTACAATACAAGAAGGGCAAAATTAACACTAATGCCGACGCTCTTTCTCGAATAGAAATCCACCTCGGTGACACTAAATCTCTAATGGAAGAAATAGATGAACTTAATTCCATGTTAGGTAATCCTGCGGAGACCGTACTATCCAAACAAAACTCCTCAACCGAAACAGCACATACGAGCCATGAACACCCTATACTCGAAATCCCAATTACTGATGAACCACTAAATAAATTTAACCGACAGATATGTTTGACTGTAGTTAACGACGTAAAACGAAAACCTACCGTGACCAAACCCTTTGAACTCACACACGCACAAGTATACAACTGTCAGAAACCAACCTTGAAGAAGACGTAATAAACGCTATAAAGGAATTTGTGAACCCTAAAGTTAGAACAGCCCTCTTAATTACTCCTCGACTCGCAATGTACTCTATCATTCCAATCCTTCAAAATAAATTTAAAGGATCATCAATGAACCTAGTACTCGCTAAATCTGAAATCGAGAACGTAAAAGAATATCTTCGCCAACAAGAGATAATTCGCCATTACCATGATGGTAAAACTAACCATCGCGGCATCAATGAGTGTTATCTGGCTTTATCCCGTAAATATTTCTGGCCTAAAATGAAGGATCAAATCACTAAATTTATAAATGAATGCACCATCTGTGGTCAAGGCAAATATGACAGGAATCCCGTTAGACAACAATTCAATGTTGTACCCCCAGCCACAAAACCTTTTGAAATAGTCCACATAGACCTCTTTACCGTCCAGTCAGAGAAATACGTTACCTTCATAGATGTCTTCACAAAATACGGCCAAGCTTACCACTTACGTGACGGCACTGCCCTTAGTATACTTCAAGCTTTATTGCAATTCTGTACCCACCATGGTGTGCCCATGACCATAATAACTGATAATGGAACAGAATTCACCAACCAGCTGTTCTTAGAGTTTACAAGACTGCATAAAATTAATCATCACAGGATTCTACCCCATTCACCTAATGACAATGGCAACATTGAAAGATTTCATTCAACCATCCTTGAACATCTTAGACTCCTGAAACTGCAGCATAAAGAAGAACCAGTGGTGAACCTTATGCCATATGCACTCATAGCCTATAACAGTTCCATCCACAGCTTCACGAAATGTAGACCATTTGACTTACTAACAGGACACTTTGACCCACGAGACTGTTTAGACATTGACATAACCCAACATCTATTACAGCAGTACCTCCAAAATCATAGGGAACAAATGAAAAAGGTTTACGATATCGTAAATAATACATCTCTAGCAAATCGTAGAGCTTTAATAGAATCCAGGAATAAGGATAGAGAACCTGAAATACAGTACGCACCCGAACAACAGATATTCATAAAAAATCCCTTAGCTAGTCGCCAGAAGACAGCCCCTCGGTACACACAGGATACAGTCTTAGCAGATTTGCCAATTCATATATATACTTCTAAAAAACGTGGCCCCGTGGCCAAATCACGATTGAAACGTATCCCTAAAGCAGTAAATTTGTTGCAGGATACTTCTAACAATGATCCTTCGGATCATCCAGTCTCAAGAAATAAGACTTGAGAGTTTAGATGATGGACCAGGACTACTACCGTACAAACTTGGACCAATGAGATTGACAACTCATTATCATACATTCATACAATACGTACAATTGAATGACATCGAAGACAGAGTTGAGTCACTACAAATTCAATTAAAAGGTTATAGAAATCGACTATCCAACCACACTTACTTATTACTTGAGACACAAATCGACTATTTAACTGACAAACTTGGCAATGTAGTAAAGCAATTAAAATCTTTAGAACCAAATAGAGTAAAACGAGGTATTGTGGACGGCCTTGGGTCAATTATAAAGAGCATAACTGGTAATTTGGACCACACTGATGCAGAAAGATATAATAAAGCCATCAGTCTCTTAAAAGAAGATCAAGATAAAATAGTCTCTGAATTTAACAATCACATAAGCCTCAATAAAGAATGGATAGCCAAGCATAATAATATTTTAACACAGCTGGTAGAAAATCAAAGTAAACTCAATACTACTCTTGAACTAATATTAGACAGTAACGCCTACAAAGAAAATAGTCTGACTAAATATGCTAGACTTGCCCAACTTTTAGAGGTAATAAGTGAAAATATTGAGAACCTTGCTCGAGAATTAATTAGGCTAGAGAATAGTTTAGCTTTTATTCGTGCATCAAGCACGCATCATTCTATGATAGATATAGATATTTTAAATTCAATGATAAGTAAACTTAAGAATACTTATGGTGATGAACAAATAATTGATCTGGAATTGAGACAATATTATGATATAATTAAACCAGGCTCTTATTATTGCAAAAATCAAATAGTTTTTATATTTAAATTTCCAATCATATCCAAAGACATATATGACTTGTACCATCTATCAATAGTTCCTAATAAAAAAACACAGGCTCTAATCCCAACCTATCCTTTCCTAGCAACTAATGAGATTTCATTCATGTACATAGAGACAGAATGTCCGAAGCTTAATAACTGGTTCCTGTGTGAAACTACCGTCCATCATCAGATACGCACAAAATCTGATTGCATCCACGAACTCATAGTCAACCAGATCCTGAAAGAGACCTGCGAATTTTCAACAGTTATATTGAAGAAAGAAGCCATGGAAAAGCTGGACGACCAACATTACGTCCTATTTTTCCCACATACCACCAAAGTTCAACTCTTCTGTGGAAGGCAGGACTACACCACTCTCCAGGGAAGTTTCCTTGTCACTATCCCTGTTCACTGTCGTTTGAAAACCACGGAGTTCGTCATCACCAATGACCACGACGAAATAAAAGGACAGCCTCTTAAACTCATGGAGATTCCATTCGACGCGAAAGAACAAATGAAGATATCATCTCACATAAGTCTCAACTCCATTGACCTGCAAGAACTACATAGAATCCAGGGCAAGATCATGATGCAAGCTCCGATACAAACTAATAGCAATCAAATCGACAGCTTGTACCATACGACTATACCTTTTTATGTCGTATTAATAAGTGCAGGTGCACTTATTATCATCATCGTGCTACACCGACGCTGCAATATCTGCGTGCGCAGTAACTCTATAAAGGACGAACAATCGCCGACATCACCTGATGACCCGACACATCTTGCAGCCACCCCGTCAACATTTTCACTCAACGTGCTAAAATAGTTGACGTTCTCAGGGGGGAGGAATTACGCCATCGCCCAATATGCAGATCGCTGAGTTGCTGCTCCACTTAAGAGCAACGGTCCGAAGTGCATTGATTGAGATTGCAAGATCAGTGAAAGTGCTGTGAAAGTGACGTCAATCGACATTTTCCTAATTACTGTAAATCATTATTCTGGCATTCCATAATCTCACTTCGATTAGGTCTCATCTCCATAATTATAAGTAATTAATGTAATTTTTAATTATTTAAATTAAATATTTCTTTAAGTAAATTTGGTTTTTTTTCGATCCTCTGACTGCAACTAACGTAATTGGCGCAGTCGGTAGGATACTCGCGGGCCGGTTCGCGAGACGGGAATAGGCTTCTTAGTATCTAATTCGCGTCGCGAGTCGCCCGGGCGGCTATCAAGCCCCGTCGTCGAGTATCCAGAATCTACGGACCTGTTGCAGACCCGGAGGAGAATCCAGACTTCGATTCACGACAGAACCAGATATGAAATCTATGTGAGTACACTTGAATTGATCTCGTGTTGCTTCCTTTTTATCATAGTGTCTATCCTTAGTATTCCTTTAGCGTGTTAATCTTACCACTTCAAGATTTACCATCCTAGAGCCAATAGTTCTAGCGAGTCTGAATCACGTCAGGCTCGCCAGCATCAATTAGATAATCATAGGAACTTAGAATTAGATCAAACCTTAAATAACTCGTTTGACGAGATGTCTCATGAACCAGATACAATATTCAAGGCCCTCCGCCTCGTTCCAGACTTTGATGGAAATCCTAATATTCTGACAAGGTTCATAAGTATTTGTGATCAGTTAGCAGCGAAATATTTAAGTACCGCTGCAGGTAGTGAATTTTCTAATCTTTGTCTTATCAATGGCATACTGAATAAAATAACAGGACCCGCTGCATGCACAATCAATTCTAACGGAATACCTAACAGCTGGCTAGGGATTAGAACTGCTCTTATTAATAACTTTTCTGATCAGCGTGACGAAACGGCCCTGTACAATGACCTCTCACTTGCTACGCAAGGAAATAAGACCCCGCAAGAATTCTATGAACATTGTCAAACGTTGTTCAGTACGATAATGACTTACGTAACTTTACATGAATCAGTGCTAACTACTATCGAAGCTAAACGGGAATTATATAGGAAGGTTACAATGCAGGCATATGTTCGCGGCTTAAAAGAGCCCTTAGGTTCTCGCATTCGTTGTATGCGCCCCGCCACTATAGAAAAGGCCCTTGAATTCGTTCAGGAAGAACTTAATATCATGTACCTTCAACAAAGGAATGAGCCCACTAAAGCTCACTCTGTTCCAAAATTGTCGCTACCAGGACCGTCTTTATTCTCTCCACCACCGAGGGTACATAATTCACCAGTACCTAACTGGCCTGCTCCCATAGGACAACAACCTATGAGGCCCCCGCCTCAGCCTTTCAAGTTCTCAGTACAGAACCAGCAGCCTATGCGCGTGCCTAATAATACTCAAAGGATATTCAGTGCACCACCTCCTAATTATAATCCTCGCAGTAACATGTTTCGTCTCCCGCCTCGGAACAATCCACCACAATCTCAAGCTCCTCAACCTATGAGTGGAGTCCAACGATTTACCCCTAGGGTTCTTCCGCACTCTCAAATGACAGGGCATGACTGGGCAAAATCAGGGAATCCGCCACCCACTAATTATTTTAAATCTCGAGAAATGAACGTAAACGATTGCGCGACATATGATGACCTACATTATTATAACAACTACGAACATGAGCCGGCGTACAATTACTATACTGACTATTCTTACTATACTAGTGATGCACCCGACTTTACTTCCGAATTTAATTATTATACCATGACCGACGAAAATAAAATGATTGAAGAGGTTCAATCAACGCCGGGCCCCAGCCATACTGAGCAGGATTTTCAGGAAATTTCGATATTAAAAAAGCCAAAATAGAATTGAATCTTCAAACACAAAGGCAGTTACCATATATTCAAATAGCTCATCCTCCCTTAAAATTGTTAATAGACACCGGAGCAAACCAGTCGTTTATCAGCCCCGAGGCTGTAGAACAATTCTTTCCTGACTTTCCCCTTAACTTTGATCCGTTTGAGGTGACAAACATACATGCAACCAGTAGAAACGATTATTCAATTACATTGCCATGCTTTCCTGAGTTTAATGATGACCAAGATAGTATGAAGTTATTCGTATATAGATTTCACGATTATTTCGACGGACTTATAGGATTAGATTTATTAAGCAAATGGGAGGCGCGTATAGATCTTAAAGAGGGGCAGCTAATAACTCGTTTTGCTTCTAATACTATTAAGATGTATAACTCGCGAAACGTGAATCTGTACGAAGACATTATACCAGCATTTTCCTCAAAAATTATTAAGGTCCCACTCGATGTGACGGAAGGCAACGCATTCATTCAGGAGCAAATTATATGTAATTGCATTGTTCATGAGTGCCTCACTACAGCAAGTAGTAACCGCGGCTATTTAGAAATTGAAAACCCGACCGCGAATGATATTATATTTTCACTCGATAGACCAGCGCACGCGGAGTTACTCAATATCGAGTGCACGCGCACTCCACAACCGGTGACGCGTACTGAAGACGTCATTTCGCGCTTGCGTACAGAACACTTAAACGAAGAGGAAAAGGCAAACTTAACTACTCTATGTTCTCGTTACGCAGATGTCTTTTATATTGAAGGCGAACAGTTAACTTTTACAAATAAAATTAAACACCAGATCAGGACAAAGGACGATGTGCCAGTGCACGCCAAAACCTATCGTTATCCATTTGTGCATCGAGAAGAAGTTAGGAATCAGATACAAAAAATGTTGGACCAGGGTATCATTAGACCTTCTGACTCTGCTTGGAGCTCACCCATCTGGGTTGTGCCAAAAAAAATCGATGCCTCTGGTAAGCAAAAGTGGAGACTCGTAGTTGACTTCCGGAAACTGAATGAAAAGACAATTGATGACAAATATCCCATACCAAATATAACCGACGTACTTGACAAGTTAGGGAAGTGTCAGTACTTTACCACCCTCGATTTAGCAAGTGGTTTCTACCAAGTAGAAATGGACCCCAAGGATATTTCGAAGACAGCCTTTAATGTTGAGCATGGACACTTTGAATTTCTCAGAATGCCCATGGGACTTAAAAATTCTCCATCTACATTCCAAAGAGTGATGGATAATGTCCTTAGAGGTCTCCAAAACGACATTTGCTTGGTCTACCTTGATGACATCATAGTGTTCAGTACATCCTTGCAAGAGCATATAGTAAACCTGGAAAAGGTATTTCAGAGACTGCGTGAGTCAAACTTTAAGATTCAGATGGACAAGTCGGAATTCTTGAAGCTTGAGACAGCTTATCTCGGGCATATAATCAGTAAGGATGGTGTGAAACCAAACCCTGATAAAATCTCAGCTATAATGAAGTATCCTATTCCCAAAACAACCAAGGAAATCAAGCAATTCTTAGGTCTTCTCGGTTACTACCGAAAATTTATCCCAGACTTTGCTCGTACCACCAAGCCCCTAACCCAGTGTCTAAAGAAAGGCAGAAAGATCACTCTTGATCCCGAATACGTACACTGCTTTGAGAAGTGTAAAACCCTACTCACAAATGACCCAATCCTCCAATATCCAGATTTCACCAAGGAGTTCAATCTTACAACCGATGCTTCAAACATAGCAATTGGAGCCGTGCTATCACAAGGTCCAGTAGGTTCAGATAAACCTGTGTGTTATGCTTCCCGAACCTTAAACGATAGTGAATTGAACTATAGCACTATCGAAAAGGAACTTCTTGCAATAGTATGGGCCACAAAATACTTCAGGCCATATCTATTTGGAAGGAAATTTAAAGTACTGACTGACCACAAACCCTTGGAATGGATGATGAATTTGAAGGAACCAAATTCACGCCTCACCAGATGGCGACTCAGACTGAGCGAATACGACTTTACTGTACAATACAAGAAGGGCAAAATTAACACTAATGCCGACGCTCTTTCTCGAATAGAAATCCACCTCGGTGACACTAAATCTCTAATGGAAGAAATAGATGAACTTAATTCCATGTTAGGTAATCCTGCGGAGACCGTACTATCCAAACAAAACTCCTCAACCGAAACAGCACATACGAGCCATGAACACCCTATACTCGAAATCCCAATTACTGATGAACCACTAAATAAATTTAACCGACAGATATGTTTGACTGTAGTTAACGACGTAAAACGAAAACCTACCGTGACCAAACCCTTTGAAACTCACACACGCACAAGTATACAACTGTCAGAAACCAACCTTGAAGAAGACGTAATAAACGCTATAAAGGAATTTGTGAACCCTAAAGTTAGAACAGCCCTCTTAATTACTCCTCGACTCGCAATGTACTCTATCATTCCAATCCTTCAAAATAAATTTAAAGGATCATCAATGAACCTAGTACTCGCTAAATCTGAAATCGAGAACGTAAAAGAATATCTTCGCCAACAAGAGATAATTCGCCATTACCATGATGGTAAAACTAACCATCGCGGCATCAATGAGTGTTATCTGGCTTTATCCCGTAAATATTTCTGGCCTAAAATGAAGGATCAAATCACTAAATTTATAAATGAATGCACCATCTGTGGTCAAGGCAAATATGACAGGAATCCCGTTAGACAACAATTCAATGTTGTACCCCCAGCCACAAAACCTTTTGAAATAGTCCACATAGACCTCTTTACCGTCCAGTCAGAGAAATACGTTACCTTCATAGATGTCTTCACAAAATACGGCCAAGCTTACCACTTACGTGACGGCACTGCCCTTAGTATACTTCAAGCTTTATTGCAATTCTGTACCCACCATGGTGTGCCCATGACCATAATAACTGATAATGGAACAGAATTCACCAACCAGCTGTTCTTAGAGTTTACAAGACTGCATAAAATTAATCATCACAGGATTCTACCCCATTCACCTAATGACAATGGCAACATTGAAAGATTTCATTCAACCATCCTTGAACATCTTAGACTCCTGAAACTGCAGCATAAAGAAGAACCAGTGGTGAACCTTATGCCATATGCACTCATAGCCTATAACAGTTCCATCCACAGCTTCACGAAATGTAGACCATTTGACTTACTAACAGGACACTTTGACCCACGAGACTGTTTAGACATTGACATAACCCAACATCTATTACAGCAGTACCTCCAAAATCATAGGGAACAAATGAAAAAGGTTTACGATATCGTAAATAATACATCTCTAGCAAATCGTAGAGCTTTAATAGAATCCAGGAATAAGGATAGAGAACCTGAAATACAGTACGCACCCGAACAACAGATATTCATAAAAAATCCCTTAGCTAGTCGCCAGAAGACAGCCCCTCGGTACACACAGGATACAGTCTTAGCAGATTTGCCAATTCATATATATACTTCTAAAAAACGTGGCCCCGTGGCCAAATCACGATTGAAACGTATCCCTAAAGCAGTAAATTTGTTGCAGGATACTTCTAACAATGATCCTTCGGATCATCCAGTCTCAAGAAATAAGACTTGAGAGTTTAGATGATGGACCAGGACTACTACCGTACAAACTTGGACCAATGAGATTGACAACTCATTATCATACATTCATACAATACGTACAATTGAATGACATCGAAGACAGAGTTGAGTCACTACAAATTCAATTAAAAGGTTATAGAAATCGACTATCCAACCACACTTACTTATTACTTGAGACACAAATCGACTATTTAACTGACAAACTTGGCAATGTAGTAAAGCAATTAAAATCTTTAGAACCAAATAGAGTAAAACGAGGTATTGTGGACGGCCTTGGGTCAATTATAAAGAGCATAACTGGTAATTTGGACCACACTGATGCAGAAAGATATAATAAAGCCATCAGTCTCTTAAAAGAAGATCAAGATAAAATAGTCTCTGAATTTAACAATCACATAAGCCTCAATAAAGAATGGATAGCCAAGCATAATAATATTTTAACACAGCTGGTAGAAAATCAAAGTAAACTCAATACTACTCTTGAACTAATATTAGACAGTAACGCCTACAAAGAAAATAGTCTGACTAAATATGCTAGACTTGCCCAACTTTTAGAGGTAATAAGTGAAAATATTGAGAACCTTGCTCGAGAATTAATTAGGCTAGAGAATAGTTTAGCTTTTATTCGTGCATCAAGCACGCATCATTCTATGATAGATATAGATATTTTAAATTCAATGATAAGTAAACTTAAGAATACTTATGGTGATGAACAAATAATTGATCTGGAATTGAGACAATATTATGATATAATTAAACCAGGCTCTTATTATTGCAAAAATCAAATAGTTTTTATATTTAAATTTCCAATCATATCCAAAGACATATATGACTTGTACCATCTATCAATAGTTCCTAATAAAAAAACACAGGCTCTAATCCCAACCTATCCTTTCCTAGCAACTAATGAGATTTCATTCATGTACATAGAGACAGAATGTCCGAAGCTTAATAACTGGTTCCTGTGTGAAACTACCGTCCATCATCAGATACGCACAAAATCTGATTGCATCCACGAACTCATAGTCAACCAGATCCTGAAAGAGACCTGCGAATTTTCAACAGTTATATTGAAGAAAGAAGCCATGGAAAAGCTGGACGACCAACATTACGTCCTATTTTTCCCACATACCACCAAAGTTCAACTCTTCTGTGGAAGGCAGGACTACACCACTCTCCAGGGAAGTTTCCTTGTCACTATCCCTGTTCACTGTCGTTTGAAAACCACGGAGTTCGTCATCACCAATGACCACGACGAAATAAAAGGACAGCCTCTTAAACTCATGGAGATTCCATTCGACGCGAAAGAACAAATGAAGATATCATCTCACATAAGTCTCAACTCCATTGACCTGCAAGAACTACATAGAATCCAGGGCAAGATCATGATGCAAGCTCCGATACAAACTAATAGCAATCAAATCGACAGCTTGTACCATACGACTATACCTTTTTATGTCGTATTAATAAGTGCAGGTGCACTTATTATCATCATCGTGCTACACCGACGCTGCATTATCTGCGTGCGCAGTAACTCTATAAAGGACGAACAATCGCCGACATCACCTGATGACCCGACACATCTTGCAGCCACCCCGTCAACATTTTCACTCAACGTGCTAAAATAGTTGACGTTCTCAGGGGGGAGGAATTACGCCATCGCCCAATATGCAGATCGCTGAGTTGCTGCTCCACTTAAGAGCAACGGTCCGAAGTGCATTGATTGAGATTGCAAGATCAGTGAAAGTGCTGTGAAAGTGACGTCAATCGACATTTTCCTAATTACTGTAAATCATTATTCTGGCATTCCATAATCTCACTTCGATTAGGTCTCATCTCCATAATTATAAGTAATTAATGTAATTTTTAATTATTTAAATTAAATATTTCTTTAAGTAAATTTGGTTTTTTTTCGATCCTCTGACTGCAACTAACGTAATTTGCTTGCCCGTTGCATGATTTGTTTATTTGTTTATTTAATAAGGTACATCAACAGTATAAAGTACACAGCACTTACATAGATTAAGACACAGTTTAGTTCTAGTACATTACACTAATTATAGACGTACACAGCATTCGCCATAACATAAAAACATTGAAAGGGGTGTCGCAATACAAAAAAAAAAACCGGCCAAGTGCGAGTCGGACACGCACACTGAGGGTTCCGTGCCACCCTTAGCTGAATTAGGGATTCTTACTTCCACTTAGCCAAAATACCACAATACCGCAACTCACCGAGACGACCTTCTTGTATATCTGCGCGGGCCCGCTGCACTCGCTGTAGGGGTACTCCCCGGTGGCCATCTCGAGCATGCACATGCCGAACGCGTACACGTCCACCGACTCGTCGTAGTGCTCCTCGTACATCTCGGGCGCCATGAATTCCGGTGTGCCTGGGAATGGGAGCAGTTTCTTAATCACATATCGTTAAGATTGTAATGAGCTTCTATGTGCACATAACTTTTTTGTACATCGATTTTTATATCTAAATCTAAATAGATCACAATAAAGTCTGGAATACTCGTAAATCGTAATATTAATTATAATATGAGCTAAAAAATCAAGAGCATGTTCCGAAAACCAAAGTTATTTCAATGTAATATTATATTGTAGTAGATTTTAACTAACTAAAATAGCAAGAGAAATGGTGACAATGTTGTTTTTTTGGTCACTGCGAGCGCTGTCATAAATTCGGGTTCTCCTACCATACTTCGAACACAGCGAATAGTAACTGAAAATACGTTGACATACCGATGACAGACTTGGCGAAACTCCGGTTCTTGAGCGTGGCGAGCCCGAGGTCGCCGATCTTGACGCTGCCCGTCGTGCCCGTTATGAAGATGTTGTCGCATTTCAGATCTCTGTTAGATTTAAAGTAAGGTTAACAATTTATTTTATAATAAAACAATGGCCGGTTCCGTTATTAACAGGAGGCATACTAAGAAAAACAAATTTCGCGAATTCGAAGCATTTGGTAGCAAGGATTGCATACGAAAACGGATTTCGTTTTTAGTAGTAGGCTCTGAGATTCGTCTTAGATCGTCACACAACTAGACCTACAGTGACAAATACTCTCCTTTGACATAATACAGTTAATATGTATAAAATACCTGTTCTATTGTGACAGTTACGCGCTTTATATCAATGCAATATAGTTGAAAATTTTATGGCCTACATTTAAAAGCTAGATTATTTATATTTGTGAAGAAAAGAAATCATGACAAAAAGAACATGCATTCAGGTTTTTGATCACCTATTTACCGATACCACGTAAAATTTAAATGTGGCTGTTTCCACATTACGCCGCCGTAGCGCCACTTCACTATAGTAAACGCAAAGACACGTGGCAGGCGGAGCAGTAAAACGTGCAAAAGAGACAGCGCACATCATTTTCTCTATTACTCTAATACGTCTAATACGTTTTTCGATAACAATAGGCTTGAAAATGAGGTTTAGTACGAATTTTATCTACAGGGTGTTTTTGCAAGGGGGTGCCAAATT
Source organism: Pyrausta aurata (assembly GCA_963584085.1). Lineage (NCBI taxonomy): Eukaryota > Metazoa > Arthropoda > Insecta > Lepidoptera > Crambidae > Pyrausta > Pyrausta aurata. The sequence goes on along the minus strand of OY757278.1, from coordinate 1,750,872 downwards.
TTACGAGGTGAATATGACCGTCAATATGAACAACTTTTACTATGGGGTCATGGTCGCAAACTAAAATAAAATTTCATTTGCCCCATACAAATTCAGTCAGCTACATTGACGATATGTATGGAGAGGCAGAAAATAAAATTGAGAATTGAACGATGGTCCCATAGTAAAAGTTGTTAATATTAATGATCTCATGCACCTCAAAAAAATTGGCACCCCCTTGCAAAAACACCCTGTATAGGCCAGTTATTTGCGCTTGCGCGTCCCTGTTTTGAAAGTGATTTATGGCATCGTCTGCCGCGAGTTTTTGCGTTTTGTATAGGATTTCTATGCACTGCCGCTTCTGCGTAATACGTGAATAGGTTTCTGCCTACCACACCGAAGCATACCATGACCGTGCTAGGAAGGTGTCAGACAAAAAAAATCATTGTATTGACAACTTTGAGACTGTCCCCACTAGACCGTTCTGTCGCTGATTAACACCGTCGCGTGTCATGCACAGAGCGTGTCAGCACCGGCAAAATACGCTCTCGGTCCAAATAACGGTAAGACAGAACGCTGTCGGTCAGTTCAGTGGGCAAAGGAGTGTATTGCTTATTTGTTTATTTGTTTATTTATTTTGCGTTGCCTTTCGTGTCTGATACGCTCCTATAGTAGTATTAATTGCCTCGGAAAGCACGTTAAGCCGTTGGTCCTGAGCCTGATCTCTCTCCGGTCGTGTCAGATCGCTGTCCCATCGGGCTATGAGAATGAAAGGAATAGAGAGTGCACCTGTGTTTGCGCACACACTTGTGCACTATAATATGTCCCGCGCAGTCGGTTAGTCGTTGTGACTGGCCACCGTAGTCGAAATCGGCTAGGGGGACTATTAGTAATAAACACTAGCTCTCTCTGCGGTATTTAAACGTGGGACTGTGACAGCGCATTCTTATCTCTTTTTTACACTCACAGGCCTTATGGGGAGGCGTAGTGCTGTACTGCACACTGCACAGTCACGATATTTACACTAAATTATAATGAAACCGAAAGTTTGCTAAATTAACTGAGGCAAATTCACATTTAATCACACACTCACAACACACGCACACGACCTCTCAACACACATACACACTCACACACTCACACACTCTAACTTCTAAGAATGAACATTTGTTCATCGTCACGTTTTTGGTAAAAAAATAATTTTAATAATAATAATAACTAATGGCTGCAGAGGAAGCGAGTGATTAATACTACTATAGCACGGTCCTAGTATGATGGGGAGCCCAGAGCTTAAATGGTATGATGTATGATGCAGTCATACCTACCGGTGAATGATCGGCGGCGTCCGCGAGTGCAGGAAGTTGAGGCCCTTGAGGATCTGTCGGCACCACGACTTTAGCACCTTGGGGTTTATCGTCTTGAAGCGCCGCAGGTACCTGGTAACATCACACAGACATATGTTAATTATTTATCTACTGCAAACCTTAGTTTTATACAAACGGTCATCTTTTACTCTCTACTCTTTTCTAATATCGTCAAAAAAATTACATAGGTATGAGCGGACAAGTTAAAACATGAGATTAAAAAGATTATTGTTTATTTTCGTCTTTATAGAGCTTTGTCACAATAAAAACTTAATAATATAATTTCAACAGGCTTGTTAATGTGACGGTGGCCGAGTGGTATAGGCATACGCCCGGATAGCGTAAGACACGGGGTTCAATTCCTCGTCTGTCACAGAGTCACGGTTGCTTTTTACAAGTGCAATTTATATTAAAAAGCTTAATTAAAAACAGACTAAAAAGCTTAATATAACGCATTTCTCTTCTATTTAGGAGGAAAAATATATTTTAGTCCGGGCATGATGTCAAGCTTACGTACACCAACAGTCTACGCACAATCAATCTATACATCATTATTTCAGCTATAGGTACGTAGATTATTTTTTTTTAAACAGAGTCCAACTTTAACCTGCCACTTGGGCGTACAATATTTTAGCACTATTAGACATTTGAAGTATTACTTGTTTGTTTTCAAATATTAACACATTTCAGCGGTTTTTTTTTTAATTTTTGTTCTCAAAAACTACTGGACCGATTTTGATGAAACTCACACTGTACCCTAAGTTGAAATATGGAGCATACTCAGCAGCAGTCGCGGGGGACCGCTACGCTTTACAGTCAAGTGTACTCACGCTTTGAGCGTCCCCGACAGCATGAGCTCGGTGATGAGCACGATGTTCTTGCGCTTGGCGACCGTGCCCTCCCAGTAGTTGTAGAAGCGGACGATGTTCGGGTGCTGGAGCTTCTTCAGCATGTCCGCCTCCTCGCGGAAGCGGAGACGCTCCGTTTTGTTCAGCTTTTTCTCCTGTAATATAGACAAATACTATGTAGATAATTCTTCAAATACATACGATGTTTAAATACACGATATCTTAATATTTGGAAAAAAAGTTATCCCTGCTAATATTATCAATTATGACTAGGGTAATATTGTTTTATTATAAAAATATGTACATTTGGATGCTAATAATTGAAAGCTGAAAAAGCTGAACTGACCAAAGAATTGACACCCAAATGTGTCTTTTTATATAAGCAAATAAATTCTTTTTTTCTTTAATACCAGAACGATAGTGCGAGCGAGCGATATCTATAGCGTACGGACGTCTTATGCGTACAATTGTAGGAACATAATATTCACGGCACGGGCAGGAGTTTACGAACCGCTTTAGAGTAGCCATAGGTCGCACCCTTTAGATTACCCTAGAAAAGCCAGGTTAACCAGAACACAGGAGAAATTATAGTGCACAAATATGTGCGTACCCGATCTACATCACTTCCATCTTTTCCATGAGATCGATGATTATGCACATAAGATAAACCATTAGAAGATAAGATAAAAAGTAACTCTCATTATATAAGTACTGACCAGCAGCTCGCACCAGGCGACGGCGACGCCGGTCTGCGTGTCGAGTCCGTGGTACACTGTCTTGAAAGAACCGCGCCCCACCTCCTTGTCGTACTTGAAGAACCTGCGCACACGCAAGTGATATACAGTGGCGAAAAATAACACTTAATTTTATTCATATAGGATGAGATAAGAAACCAATAATTGCGCACGGGCGGGACAATTTCTGGTTTCTTAAACCAAAAATTATACAGGGTGACTTGAAGATGGGTGCAAAGCTTGGAGGCGAAAGTAGTATAGACCATTTTGAACCATTTAAGCCATGGTGTCTTAGACGAAGTTTCAATATTTTTTTAAAATACTTATTACGTTTTTTTTTTAAATAAAAAACATAAACTTTTATAATTAATTGGTAATATTATTAAAAACATAATAAGTATTAAAAAAAATAGTGAAACTTCGTCTAAGACACCATGCCATGGCTCAAATTGGTCTATACTACTTTCGCCTCCAAGCTTTGCACCCATCTTCAAGTCACCCTGTATAATTTTTGGTTTAAGAAACCAAAAGTTGTCCCGCCCGTGCGCAATTATTGTCTAAGACAACCATGGCTCCAATTTCAATTTCAATTTATCATTATATTTTATTTAATATTATCATTAGTAATTAATGGAAGACGCCCCGTCATAACCGTTGTCTGGTACTTCGTAACAAAGCAATTTTCCTTATTTCGAAACCAGACAATTGGTATGTTGTCTGACACTTATTATATTAGTTATAAAAAAAATCGTAGCACACCTGCCACAAGGCGAGACTCCTATCGGCTCCTCCTCGTCCTCTTTATCTGGTTTCATGTCTTTCTGTAGCTCGAGTTTGTCTGGCGGGTAGATGGGACTAAACTCTAGACCTGGAAAAATAATAAATAATTCGTACGTAATCAACTTAAAAAGGCATCTAAGATAAGAACAATGTATACTACTTTAAATAACGGACTGAAATCGAACCAGCTCTCATCGCAATATTTCTCTAAATATCTACTTATAATGAGAGAGCAAAAAATTTACATAAATATAGGTAAACCGTGTCATAGAGACTTCGCCTGCGGGGCACAGAGGTGCGCGAGGGGCGCGGGTATCCCCGCGCGCACCCCTCACGCAGCCCATTTGCCTCCCCCCGCGCCCCGCCTATGGGGATAGGCGAGGTCTCAATAAAGTATTCTGCCGTTTTTATTTGATCAGTCAATCATGACTTTTCACTGTATTGGCTTTTAAACGTGTAAATAGGTACTATATGAGGCTATCTATTAAGAGATACTAAGTGCAAATTAATCATTTTATGTGAAACTCATATTTATTTACCATTTTGTGTATCCTGAGACGTAGCTGCTTCGCTGTCGTCGGGTGGTGGAAGGCGTTTTTCTTTTGATGCTATTTCAATGTTCTCTTCCTGAAAGACAATTTAAGTGATTAAAAAACTTTAAATTAAACCGCCTTCAAAAATCTGTCTAAGAAGCTAAAAATAACCTACTTGTCGTCTACTCAGGAGAAACAAATTCTTTTGAAGTCGTTGCATGATGTGCGTAGACTGATTTTGATGAAACTTATTGTTCCCTAAGTTGTAATATACCTGAAAATTGCGCACGGGCGGGACTCAAACCAGCAACTTCCTGGCTAACCGGGCCAAATGCTCTTACAATTGAGCTACCGTGCTGTCGGTCCAACTATGCAACTGTGCGAAATTTCTGGTCTCGGACGTCATTACGCGTGACGTCAGCGCTATCTACCCGTCTGTTTTTTTTGTGACTTGTTCTTGCTATTACTCCTGCAACAGCTGGAAGACCTGCACTCACCAGGTCCTGTTCGGAGATGAACGCGTCGTCCTCCAGCCGCGCGACGAGTTTGTTGCCGCTGTCGTCGAGCTCCGGGTCGCAGAGCGGACCCTGGCCCGAGCTGCGGCGCCTGTAGCCGCCCACGCCCACGCCCACTACTGGTTGGCTTGCCTGAAATAGTAAATAAATCATTTAAACCGGGGAATTTGATTTTAAGATCACAAATAAACATGCGCTAGACAACACACGAATTATCTGGTGAAGTGAATGTACCTCCTGGCTTTAGTCAGAAAACCCCAGGTACATTATATAGGCCCAACAACCCGTGGTTCGAACCCGGGACCGGGACCGCTTCAAAATGAGACCTAGTAACCGCTGCGCGACCGAGGCAGTTATTTTACTGTGAATGTATTAATAAGGTACTTACAACGCTAGTAGTGAGCGAGTTGAGCATATCAAAGGTGTTGCTCTGCTGCGTGTGGATGATGGCGAGCGCATTGTACGGCCGCGGGCCCAGCACGGGCCCTTTCATCACCCCCACCTCGCCGCCTACCACCACCTGGAAACCAACATCATTCGTTATTAACACCGTCATTTACATAGCAATTTAGCAATATAAGCCCGTGGGCTTGGTATGGGCTCTTTTCATCACCACCATCATCATGATTATCAGTTAACATCATCATCAAAGTAATATTATAAGGTCACGTGCTAAGAACAGCACTTTCGTAATCCTCACCACGTATGAGCCGTGACTATCATCATCTGTATACAAAATCATCATCGACTTAGCTTAATGAGACGCGGACTCAACCCAATCGAATAGAAAGAATCTTAATAGAAAGGCTGTCTTTTGAGTGATTTCGAAGTAAAATATTTTATAGAAATGACTTAATTTGATTATTGTTGCAATTGGGACCGATTTTTTTTTCTGATGTATTTTTATTGACCGATAGTATTGTAATCCTGACATATTGTATTTAGATTTATTCGATTTCTATTAATTTGCTTGATTATGACGTATTGTAAGACTACTTATTTATTTATTTAAAAACTTTATTGCACAAATCATGGTGTACAAAGGTGGACTTAATGCTAAAATCATTCTCTGCCAGTCAAACCTTTAAGTAAGGTCATGCAGAGAGATGGCAATGATGACTACCTACCATACTGACTGTTTGGGCAACAGTAAGTCAGTATGTTACTGTGTATTAAAATAAAACAAAAGAAAATAAAATATGTATATTTGGGGGTTATAGCCACTAAAATTCATATCTTTAGAGTGATGCATAATGTGATAACATCAGGAACGTTTTATTCAATTGGATAGTTATCTTAATATCACTATACATCATCAAATGTACATAAGGATATTTACGAGTGCTAACCATCATCGTAGAATAAATTAATTTTTATTATAACAATCATAAACCTATTGTTTCAATAAATATATATATTACCTAAACCAAATGACTGATCAAGGCAAGAATTCTGACAGTAAAATTTTGATGCTTCATAAAACAGAACCATACAGGCGTGGTAAAATGAAAATATTTTTAAAATCCAGGTAGAATCAATAGTAATTACCTCATTAAGAAATCGTTGTTTATTTATAGGACAATTGTAAACAAAAACATCATTGATTACCTAATGATGAAAACAATTTCAGAATAATGGATTTGTTGGGGGCATAAAAACATGACCCAGAACAGCATGCAGCTCTGCATCGATTTCATGAAAAAAAATCTAATCCTCCGAAGATCCTGGTCGGAAATAAAATTTTGAAATATAAAAAGTTACTAATATTAGAAAAATAAGAATTTGGAAATGTCAAAAAGTTAGTAACTAATATAAGACAGATAAAAAAAAATACTGAAACAAACCTGATAATAACCACGGTACGCGGAACTATCACTAAAACTTCTATTAAATGTTCTTTTGTTCACAAAAACGAACGGCATTTTACACGTCTTATTTGGACAAACTGTCTCACAAAACTGCATCATACAATCAAGGAAAAATCCGGGAAATAAACAAACAAATCGATGATAAACAAATTTCGTTGAGTAGTTCTAAATAATGTTTACACTTGCACTCACTAATAACGTCTGATAAATTAGTTATCGCGTATGAATCAACGTGAACATGATCTAAATGAGTTACTGACAGTCGGCCGAATTCGCTTACACATATCATATGGCCTAGCTAGATGATCTGAGAGGTGAGGGAGGGGTATTTATGTTATGCGTAGCCAATCAGCGAGATCTGTCAAATCAATTTAGCCAATCACGGGGCAGTATTCAATTTCTCGTACAGAAGGTAATCAACTATAGCTAGATGCCTAATAAATAATGGCAAGGCAATTTGCTTTCAATGCTGGAAAATATACGATGGACAGATATAGGCACCTATCTGTTACGGTATGCGAGACGCGGTTTCAATTTCGATCGATTGATTGAATCGATTTTTTGCCGCGCTATACCTCTATATTCGATAAAACCATTGATTCGATGACCCAACATTCCCGCTCTTCCATTTTATTTACTGATAAATCAAACTAAATCAAGAGAATTCGAATTTTATTGAGTTACTCGCTGATTGAGTTATTTACTTGAACTGAATTTATCTAGTGGAATTACCTAAACTATCTGCCTAATGTTGTCATCAAGAGCAGATTTAGATTCTAGCTAATTAGGAATGCAGAGATGTAAATTTCAAACCTAAGCTGTTTTAATAGAATCAGTAGTAGGAAAGTGTTTTGGGCAAATAACCACATGCAAAGCTGTTCTAACAGAATAGTATACATTCTCCTACCGATTTTCGGTAATGGCGGCCTCTCAGGACCAACGCTTTCCGAGGCACAGGGGTGTCTTCACCACTAACTTTCTGACTCTGAGCTGTTTCCGAGTATTTTCAAGACAGAAAAACTCATAAACAAATTTCGGCCCGACCCGGGACCTCTTGGGTAGTGACCAGCGAACTAAAAGAATAGCACACGAACCTTGAAGGTCTTCTCTTTGCCATGAACGGTCTTCTCCTTAGCGACGGTGGTAGCTTCGAGGTGGTGCGGCGGCTGCGATATCTGATGGCTGTGGCCGTGTAGGCCTGATGTCATCTGGAAGGATAAACGGCCCTGTTACTCATCATCACCATAAAATTTAAGAGCTAGACTCTTGTCGGTGGAGTGTTTTCCAAAACTCCAAGTTAGGGAAGATAGGGTGGTGGTTTACCTCTTGCCTTAAACTTCCTTGTTACAATAATAATTATAGGAAAATTATAGAAAGTACTAGACAGCACATACATTTTTTTTTAAATGAAAGAAATATTCCTAATTGGACTTTCTTTTTTTGTTTCGATCATGATGAGTCAAGGTATGTTTTTCATAAACTGATGTGTACTTCATAGAGCTTTAGAATTTTCACTACGGAGCGCTGCTCACCTGGTATTTTATTTTTTACGAAATGACGGCCACAGCTGAAACTTTAAAAACTTTGTAAAATATCAGATATTCGAATTATAAACTGTTAAAGATGTAAAACTAAAGCGTCCTATACAGCCTGTTTGTGGCTAAACGTCATGTTTTAGGAGATTTAGACAATGAATATTTTATTTGTAAAATTAATAATTAATAATATAAATTATAATAATTATTATTAATTATTAATTATAATAATTATTATTTGTAAAATAGGTTAGGTTTAAAGATTATTTATTTCTCAAAAAAAGACACTGTCACTTAGATGAGAACTAATATAACATAAAAATAAATAAGTATTTCATTATTTACACATCGTTCGCGCCGATCTATGGTACTCGTACGTACTAGATTTTAAAAGTAATAAATGTCAATCACAACAAATAAAATAATGAAAGTAATAGATTTTTATGGTTTCATTGATGGCCGTGACTTTCGAACATAATTAAAACGGAATACTGAAAAGATAGCCAAAAGTTACATACGCCTTTTAGAAGATTTCCTATTCACACGCCCTCAATAACACACATGTAAAACTTAATAATAATTGCGCTCAATAACACACAACTTAATAATAATTGGTTCCAACTGTTTTTATTTATTTCCGGCAGATAAACTTGGAATATTAACACTAGAGTAACAACTAAGTAGTGCAGTACCGGAGGAAACAGAATTTTCACTAACTGACATTACACAATGATGCCGGCAAAATCTATATTTAGTATGAGTAGATTAACTATGTAAAGGAAAACCATCAACCATCATCCATCATTGTCCAACTTATTAACCTCTATTAAATTGGCAATTTTTTACGGGATGCATTGGTAATCTAATTTAAGCTAGCTGACAATGTAACAGTTATGTATGAAAACTGATCACTGATACATTAACTGAATATAATAATTATTGGAAGATATTGTCCACAATGTCCACTAGTTGTTCCTGCGGCTTTGGCTTAAGTTACGCAAATATCGGATATCCCGTATAAACTTTGATCCTTAAATTACCCTGATCTCTGCCAAAATCTTACAGTCATCATCAAAATCGGTTTCGCCGCTTTAGAAACACCCATAGATATACACTTTTGCATTTACAATACCTACTATTAGTAAGGAGTATAATTTCATTGCTCGATTTTTCAGTCGTTTTTTTTTATAATTCATAGGTACCTACTTTTCCAAACTTTAATAAAAGCCCTCTTTTATGTGTTATATTTCCTATCCTACTGAATGCAAAAATAAATACTACCAGTAACAGATAGATAAAATCACCACTCTTCCTTTTAGCTTTACCGTAGTCGGATAAAATACACGCTTTTCGTTGTGTCATCTACCTGAATATTTTATAATAGCAAAACGTTTCGTTTGGTAACACTATCGTAACTCCTAATTACAGGTTTACAAACTAACACAGTTTAATCTCTAACGTATCTAGCGTGATACACGAAAATTATAATTGAAAAGAAAATCTAGAAATATGGAAATACGGTTGGTAAATTCTCCATTATTTTTCTTCATTTGCATTCGGACGATTCTAACTCAACTTCTGGAAATTCACTTTGTCTTTTAGGAATTCAACAAGAAGACATTCCTATAAAAAACGGGACGTTTATTATAACATAACACTAGCGGTTCCTCGCGACTACGTCCGCGCGTTTTGAATTCCTCTCCAGTCACAGCGTGATCTTTTATAGCCTAAAAGCCTTTCCCGATAAATAAGATATCCAACACAAAAAGTTTTTTTAAAGACGGTAAGGAAGGTTCTGAGATTCAAACAAACAAACTGTTCAGCCTTAAAATAATAGTACAGATTTCCAATGTTTGTAATACCTAGTACTGATATTTTGCACTATTTTTGTATGATACTATCATACAAAAACCGCAACTACAAACTGTACAAGTTGACCACGTGGTAAGTAGACACAGTTTTATCAATTTACTAACCACTAAAGGAAACCCAAAAAGTAAATAATGTACTTTATTATTTTTATTTATTTATTTGAAGACTATAGCACAAACTTAGTGTACAAAGATGGATGCTAAAAACATTCTCGTCCAGTCAAACCTTTAGGTCGTGCAGAAAGATGGCAACGGGTGCAGTGAAAAAGCAACTACTACTTTCGGGTTTCATCGGAACTTTGTTAACGTGAGAGTTTTGACGAGGGAGCCATCACGTACGCGAGTGAATCAATATTCAATATTTAACTATTTATATTAGAAAAGTCAATGTTAATTATAATTACTAATGACCTTTTCCTATTTTTTTTTTCATTTGTTCAGTGATAGGTATTAAAAATACAAATTAACTTTAAATTTAAAAATGACATGAAACCTAATTATAATAATAAATAAGCAGATTCATAGCATGTAAATTACTAGCGATCTTTTCCCAGGCATATTTATTTTCATACTTAGTTATCTGCAAAATCTTTTGTACTTATAGCCCCAGAGATCTAAAATTGCGGCAAAATTCATTGGGTATACCTTCTAGCTAGGAAAACATATGCTAAGAACGAATTGTTTAAATCCAAATTTAATTGATTGACACAGAGAGTTGCTCTTGATTAAATACGACCGCAGGACGCAACTTGTACATGATAAAGAAAGTACAAAGGCTAAGCAATTAATCAAGTAATAAATTAATACTCTGACATTTAATCAGACACACCCTTTAATAGCGGGACTGATATTCCAGTGATCAGTTGTGTGAGCACGACAAATCTATTGTTTGTGTAAATATTAGTATCTGGTGTCATAACTGAGCATAAACAATGCCAATACGCTACAGTTCATCATAATCATCATCATTAATAGGCAAAGGACGTCCACTGCTGAACAGAGGCCTCCCCCACGGCTTTTCACAGCGACCGATCACAAGCGGTCTGCAATCAGTTTGATCCTGCGATATTTACAAGTTCATCTGTCTTTAGTCAAAGAGTCTCCAATCTAGAACTTTTCTGCCCCAACGACCATCAGTTTCTCGCGCTCTTTCCTTCAGCTAAGGTGGCAATGCACCTGAGCTTACTGCTCAGGGCTATGTCCGTTACCTTAGTTCTTATACGCATTTCCTCATTTCTGATTTGATCTCGTAGAGCACCGAGCCTCTATTGCTCGCCATAGCTCTCTTCATAGCTCGTTGTGTGATTTTGAGGTTTATAAGTTAAAGATCATGTTTCGGATTCTACATTTAGTTAAGTATCGCTACGGTTAATAAAGTTTATTTGCACTCAAACAAGTGTGTCCATAAAAGATATTATGAGCAACACTAAAAATGGAGAAACACCATCCGCTTGTTTTGTAAAGATCAATAAAAACCAGTAAACCAGAAGAAAAAACGTAAATACAATGTACAATAACATACTATGAAAGAACTTAGCGGGAAATGACATTAAACTTGTTTTATGCACTTACAACACCATTGTCAGACATTGTAAACATTTTTTATCCTATCATAGAGTTAAAATGTTTGTAGTATTTTGTTGACAAAGTGTCACTTCAAACTTCACATAGATGCGTTAATTCCTTTGCCTCCAAATAAAGCGAAATCACACACAGAACTATATATCGTTATCCAGCCAGTAATATATTACTAGCTTGATAGTTCAATTTAAAACACACGTACAGTTTATTTATAAACACTTTACAAATGATATCATCACAAGTATGAAAAATTTTAAGAGTTTTCAATGGTGAATAAAAACTCAAATGTTAAATAGAAAAACTTACACAACCCCTAAACTTCCCGAACAAAACACTCAATTAAAAAAAAAACAATGACCAAAACTTTTTCCCTCCAAATTGTACTTGGCTGTCACAAAATGCGCGCGCAACTGGCGCGTACGTTCGAAAACAAACAAGTGATAAAACTAGTACTACTCCATTCATAAAATAAATAGCCAAAGGAAATGCACAAACGCGAAACACAGTGACGCGCGGTGACGGACTAAAATCTGGTAGCACACGAGATTTCTTATCTATACGGTTACTGAACGGACAAGGAAAGGTCGGGGTGACGTATTGTTTGCAGTAATTTCAGATTATCTAGATTAGCGCCGAATTTTTGTCAAGTTATGTCTATGTAAAAAAAAAAAAAAAAAAATATATCTCGGGTTCTTTCAAGTACAGATTGTCTTGCAAGCACAGATTTTTAAAGTGCTATGATAAGCCATGTTAGGATTCCATGCCCAAAGGAGAATGTTTGTTACTGTCACTCGTTTCTGGATGTCAACCATAGAATGTAGTATAGTATAGAATGACAAACGCCGATTTTCAGCGAAACCAAAAAGTTACTTTACATGTGTGCGTTCAATAGTGATGTGTATCTTATGGTGGTCCAAGTTTTATCGACGCGGTTACGATAAATCATGTAAATTGAAACAAAAATAATAAAATTAATGCAATTTTAATAACATAATTCTTTTTATTTGATAAACAAGACAACTTCATTTTTTTTAAATACATATTTATTTATTTATGTATGAAGACTTGCTAGAAGCACTTATACACGTTCCAACATAGACCTTTAACCACAGCACAGCTTCGGGACAGTTGTGTGGGCCAGTGCTGAGAAGAAGCTGTGCAAGAATTACGGTTACCTAAAAAAATCAGTCAAAAAATTTATCAATACTGATGACGTCATCATTTAGTCAAGCCCTAGTGTAAAGAAACGGCTTCTTATTTTACTGAAAATACCTGAATTATTCTATTGGAAACTTTGATATATGGCTGCAAATCACAAAGGAAGTCCTAAATTTACTGTACAATTTGGAATCGGAGTCGATTTCACTCACAAAATTAATAAAATTTGGAATTAAAGTTTTTATCAATGATTCATATTTACTGGTGGAAAGTATGATTTTCGGGATTGTATCCTCGGCGCACTTCACAGTTGCTGAAAGCACAAGTCATTTCATCTGAAATTGTTATACAAAACTAAAATTATAATAATATCCATTCATAATTTTTCAAAAATTCCAGCGACGGAAACTTGACGTTTCCACTAAATCCATTATTTCTTAGAAAACGGTCTCGCTGTCATAAGGTCTTTCGCTGTCAAATCCTATAGAATTTCACTAAGTAGCACGCTCTTTATAAAGCGAAGATTTTTTTCTTTCTCTATGATGTCAACAGAACTAATTGCTTTATAAGTGTCCGACTTGTCAAAATATGAACATCCAAATAAAAAAATATAGATAAGATACATAAACATATTAGAAAGGTTGAGATCAAACCAATTTAAAAGGTGATTACTTAGTCACTAAAAGAAATAAAGTGTGTTTTAATTTTAGTCATTGTTTGGAACTTGGATTGACAGATTCAATAATAAAATTTTTATGAATCAATTTCTGAATGGCTCTCAGAACGAAATTAATGACGATTTTATTTTTCTCAGTCACTCAATTACATCTTGTATGAATCAGTATAAAAGTTTCGAGATTTTCAAAATTTTGTTTTTTCATAAATAATAGGTACCGTCAAAACATTTATTTTAAACGAGGACAAGTAATTCTAAGAAATGCATGACGTCTTTTTTACATTTCGCACGGTTACCCGAAGTCAAATTTCTGCTGTACAATATTTTCCGAGATCTGTCAATTTGCTTGGCGACAATATTTTAGCGGATATATTTAGTGGAAATGTTTACTTTCGCTGACACCACGAAATATGCAACGCATAGCGAAAACAGAAAACCGCGATATCTTTGGCACCTCACTAGCACATACACACTGATGATAAAATATCGAAATGCCTACTCGGCCGTCAAAGGAGTCCCGACCACAAACCAGTGATTTCTGTCAAAGAATCAAGGAAAATTTATTATGATTCCTATCATCAAACGATTATGACTTTTATGGCCTGCGCTATAGAACTCAAATACGTATACCACACAATACACGTGGTGCGGTTAGTCGGTTGTAATTTTTCGTGACTACAGACTTTATGTCGCTCTAAATCAGCAATCGTCAACCGTTTTGATGGGACGCCAGTGTCGTAAAATGTTTTAATAAACAATAATATTACAATAATCATAATACGTTCGTTACACCACATGACCCGACATCATGAAGTAATGACGTACAGAAATTGAGAAATTAACGTTGAATGAATAGTTTTATGTGATTTCTATAATAAAATAATCGTCTTTCAGCAAATTCAGGTCCGGGTCACAGTTGGAATCCGTTTGTGATGTTAACTATCAGGATTTATACTAGCTAGCATAATCATCAGATCGGAGATCCTTGGTCTAACTTGTGGAAAGCCTGGTCCACGTAAACGACCAGCCTAAGATTCTTCGAAGAATGTCGGTGGTCCCGGCCAATTCTCCTTTCAGACCTGACGTAAGGTCTTACCATCACGATGCAACTATAGGTAAACCACTTCATTGAGACTTCGCCTGCAGGGCACAGGAGTGCGGAAGGAGGCGAGAGCGCTCGAATCCTTCGCATGTCATTCATCATTATCATTCATTCAAACTCCTGTACCCCGCAGGCGACAGACAGAACATTGAGACGTCACCTGAGACGTCACCGACAACTCATCTCGCTACTCCACCAGAATACTAACATATCCTAACAATCGAAATCTTTACTAATACATATTATAAAGCTAAAGAGTTTGTTTTTTTGAACGCACTAATTTCAGGAACTACTGTACCGCTTTTAAAAAATATTTTTTGTTGGGTAGCTTGTTTATCGGGGAAAAAAATCACGCTGCCGCGGGAGGGGAGGGAGCAAACTCAAAACGCGCGGACGCAGTCACAGGTTAGTGGATATATATTTTCCGAAAGCGTATTTCTATAAAATATATGAGACTAACCGAAAGTTACATTAACATTGCGCATTGGCCGGAGTAAGTTTTACGAGTACTCACTCATATCATATTGCATGCCTCCGCTCGTAAATACTTTATGCCCAACATCTAGATTTAGGTACCGAGGTTGACGACCACGGTCTGAGAGTGTACAGGCGATGGCAGAAGTGGTGTGTGAAAGATTAATCATATAAAAACATCACATCAAATTACACGCGGAAAATTCAGTCAAGAGCCCTACTCTGTAAGAATTTGCATCATAGTATCACTCTCGTACCATACCATAACCGTGCTAGGATTGTGTTAGGAACTAAAATCAACACGATACGCTCTACCTTGCCCACTGACACAGCCCGGACACTCGGAAGAAACTTTTCATTTTGGCCATACATTGACAGACGGCGTGTTGCACAGACGCTGCGTTTGTGTGCGTGCTATAAGGGTTGACAAAGTCCGTTACACCGCACCGGTCATAGCTATTTTCACTTAAATAAACAGATACCTAAACAACCTAAATAATTTACTTTAATTTAGTAAACAACGTAACGAGTACTAATTTTCGTAATATCATATTCACGTGGTATCGTGGAGAAATAAAAATATAGTATCTACCTTAGCAACACCTGATTTCACTGATCACATAAATAATACAATTATAATTTACTAACTACACATAATTCTATAGAATGTTACCTTTACCTAACGTTTTTAAAGTTGTTCACTGGAATTGAATAGTTAGAATAGGTTATGGTTGCATATTTTGTATGAAGTTACTTCCCATCTCTCATCTTTTGGGAAACGAAAAAAGCTCCTATCGGAGTCATTTCTCGAGAAAGAAAGACACCCGTACACTACACACTGCACAGTACTTAGGCAACTCTCGTACACAAAACTTTGTTCTTCCGTTAACGTTGCAAACATGCGCGTGCCATGCCTGCTAGGCGACCGCATAATGAGATACATAATTCCGGCGCGATAGTGAGGTAAGTTAGACTAGGGAGGGGAGGTGAATGTCCGTTCTGTATGTAGTACTATTATATATTCTGTGCCACTGAACGGATTGAGGCGATTTGTGTCGCCGTCATATGGTGAGACGAGACGAGAGCGAGAACGTATTTTGCGCCGAAGCTGACAGGGCACGCGACGGTGTTAGTTAGTCGGTGATGCAACGGTCTAGTGGGCAAGGGGTTTTCCTAACACGGATATACCGCGTTTAGCGGACAAAAACCAGTATAATAACTGGCAGGTGCCATACCATTCAAATCTTAAGGAAGGAGTAGAAAAGAGGACTCAAATCTCAGGAACAGCCTCAGATCATGATAGTACAGTCCACTCAGACAACCCCCTTGAATGATGTGACGTGATGCTTTATAGAATAACCCTGATATCTAATAAGAATATTCAAGAACGAGAAAAACGGTAAGCACTTAGCTACCCGATGTTACCAAAGCGCGTAGGTAAGTACAGAAATCTCACAGGGCGTTTCGTCAGACAAGTAGTAATGTATTTATAGTTTACGATATTACTTCGATATCGAGGTGTGCCTCTTGGGGGGCCGATAAGACCCCCGACGTCATGATACATAAGTCAAGGAACCACAGGAAACGTGGAAAGTGCAGAGTTCGATTCCGGCTCGTAATTTGGCACATGGCTCATTCATTATAGATATCAAATCTAGGATGTCAATCAATTATTCGCCACACACGTTAGATTATAAAACAATTTTAGAAATATGATAGATAACATGTTCATGAAAACATAACTATTACCATCAACCATATTGTTTCGAATGTAGTTTGAAAGATATTTGACTGATCCTAACTGAAGACTGTTGCCCTTTTAAAGTACCAAGTTTAATCCAAGTCAAGTAGTTATTAGTAAGGTAGACTGGAACTAAGTTAATGGAATACAGGGGTTGAAGGCATGTATGAATTTAATTTCGTGCGATTGTCCTATATTGAGTTAAAAATGCTTCAATACTGAAACATTGGAATTCCGTACTCTACTAAACAAGGTATCTAACTATGGACAGACGACCTTGTAAAGATCGCAGGATCAGACTGGATGCAGACCGCTCACACAACCGGTCGCTGTGGAAAACCATGGGGAAGGCCTATGTTCAGCAGGGACATCCTTTGGCTGATAATTTTATGATGACGACTCTACTAATTAGAAGGTTGTGTTATGGTTAAGGTAGGTCAATTAAAACCTGAGATAACTTCATCTCAGGTTTAATTAATAATAAATAAGTAAATAATAATTGACCTGATTGACCTATTGGGTTAGTGATACGATTACATGGTTCATAAGGCACGTTCAGTTAATCCGATTAACCAAGTTTAGTGCATATCTACTAACGGCCGTTCCTTATATCCATTCTATCTGTGGTTTTGCCTTACTAGGGATAGAAATGGTTATCTAACTATAGATTTTTTGGCCCTATAAAACTTGTGGCAGTAGGAAATCCTATCTCCGGTCGAGGATAACTATCTACCTTTGACTATAGTTTGCATATAGGAAACGGTCGTTACTCAGGTCTACAGGAAAGAAAATTAACGCTAATAATGAAATGACCTGCATAATTTACGCCGTAGAATCTATATCTTTCGCGTTGATCAAACAGCTACGGCCATCAGCGAGTGATCGAATGTCAACATACACTGCAAATGCACACACTTAAGAGCAAAAATAGTCGTGACCGTACAAAAAGATCTCGAGAAGAGGAATTTCGAATAGTTAGAGTATTGCATTTGTTTATTTATTTTGACCTATTGAGTGTGTATTGGTAGGTAGTATCAGCGGAACTCGCTGTCTGCTGAGGTCTTACTATGAGGAACTATGATCTGGGGCTCTTGAAGGAAATAATGAAAGTAAAAAGGTTCCTGGATAATAGTCCCATAGCCGAATTCGACTACGGTGGCCAGTCACAACGACTAACAGACTGCGCGGGACATATTATAGTGCACAAGTGTGTGCGCAAACACAGGTGCACTCTATTCCTTTCACTCTCATAGCCCGATGGGACAGCAATCTGACACGACCGGAGAGAGATCAGGCGCAGGACCAACGGCTTAACGTGCTTTCCGAGGCACGGGGGTGAAACACCGCCAACTTCCAAACTCCGGGCTACCCGGAGAACTTCTGAACAGAAAAACTCCGGTACATATTTTTTGCCCGACCCGGGAATTGAACCTGGGACCTCTGGCGCAGCCGTCGCTTTAAAATGCGACCCTCTCACCGCTGCGCCACCGAGGCAGTTGGTTCCTGGATAGTACCAGACTAGACCGCATTGTTCACATTCGTTAGTATTTCGTAACAGACAACATAGCGCATGGAACAAATGCACTCAATGTGGTGGTTACCTAAGAAAAATCTAACTGAGATAAACACCTGTTCAAAATCTTAGCATCAAATCCTGTACGTTTGATAGTGCCGGATAAATCGAAGTCCCTTCGCGAAATCAAATTGCTTTCTTGCCGTAAACATTTCGCATTTAAATGATAATATTTGTGCAGAACCGTTTTATTTTGACCACAACTGATATAAGAGTAGTGGGCTCGGGTAAATAATGTTACGATAATGATAACGATAATATGTCATATTTGTAAAAAGACAGGTTTTGTGACGTAAGATTCAGTTCAGGGTATAAAATCTGCTGCCCAGCTGCTAATTATCACCCACCCTCACACCAACGACTGATTGTTTTTTTTTTGGTATCATTTAAGCTATCACCAATTTAAATAGTTTTGTGTTTCTTAAATAATAGGGTTTGTCCTCAAAATAGTAGATCTGTCACCAAAATGTAGTCACCAAACAATGCAAAATCAGTTCCACAATAAATCACCTAAAATCCTGAGATATAAGGTCTAGTACCAAATAAATGTTTTTGTATGTATTATAATAGGTGTGTCCTAATAAGTATTTAAGCAAACTAATTTAAAGAGATCACCAATAAATCATATTATGTTACTAGAAAATTGCATTAAGCTCAAATAAAAAATTAGGGTTGTCATCATCGTTTCAACCAAAAGATTTTGTTTTTAGCAGAGTAGTAAATAAAACAATTAAAGTCAAAATAATAAATATATATTGTTTAAAATAATTACCACTGAACAATCAGCGCTGGTTTGAAATAGCTGGCTTATGGCTAGCAGAATAGTAGATAAAACACTTAATTAAAGTTAAAATAATCAATATTTCTGTTGAGGCCGGATTGGTCAATTTTAAAAGCGCGCCAATTTGTCTCCGCCCCTTTGATCATTTTTTCATTAAAATTATAAATTGATGCATTAAATTGGTAACGAATACTATTAATTTAATATCTGAACGAAATAAAATGTTACTACTGTATTGGTGACAAAATCCTACTACTATTACAAAGGCGAAAGTTTGTATGGATGTATGGATGTTTGTTACTCTTTCACGTAAAAACTACTGAATGGATTTGAATGAAACTTTACCACAATATAGCTTATACATCAGAATAACATATAGGCTACAATTTTTGAGGTCGTAAAAAAACACATTTTTTGCGCTACTAGACGGGACGAACCTGAAGTCCACGCGAACGAAGTCGCGGGCAAAAGCTAGTATCAAATAAAAAGGAGTCGCAGTCAGGGATCGATAATCGATTTATTTGGTGACAGATCTACCATTCTGAGCACAGAGCTATTATTTAAGTAACAAAACTGTTATTATAAGAACGAAGTTTATATTCATGTAATGCAATATAATTTTATTGGTTATCGATCTCTTATTTTACACATATATTAACATTAATTTGATAATTCATACCTGGGAACAATTTTTGTTTATCTGAGAATGAAAATATTTCGTGGCGATAGATCTATTTATTAGGTGATACAACTTGATGACAAATATAAATTTTGGTGATAGAAAATATAGTTCCCTTTTTTTTTACAGTCTATGCGCTTTTTAAAGGTAAGTAATGGCACTGAAGGACTACCACGAAAAACAAATTCGTCAATACAATCGTTTTGCGGATCCGAAGCATTCCTTACTACGAAATGCTTTGACCCGCAAAACGATAATAGTATTGAAGGATTTCATTTTTCGTTGTAGGCGTCCTGAATCTATTTTCGCTGTGGTTTTACGGAAATATTATTAGGTGTACCAATCTAGAAATCTGATCTTCAATGTGAAAGATTTCTCTAATATTGGTTAACAAATTATTTGTTTACTCAGTATCGATAACACGCGGCTAATCGTTATCTTTATTAGTTTAGCATTTCAAACAGATTACGTTAATCGAATTATCAATTATACATTTCTAGTGGCATGAAGATTGACCGATGAACAACTCAGTTTTAAGTAAGACATTGATTAAAAAAACTGATTGATATAACTTCTCAGAAGACAATTATGACAGTACATAATTTTAGATTAAACTTCATCATTTAACTTATCTCTCACCTACCTAATTCCGTCAGGTCAAATAGGCCTCTAGGGCTAATTTTTAATTATAAAGTATGCTATGTGACAATATTCTATATAACATATTATTTTTTTATAATTCTTTAAACTGTCCATACTATGATATTTACTACAGTATGAATCGGAAGTGGTATTGTTTTAAAGTAACATACTTTACACAAGTATGTCAAAATTAAAACCGAAGTTTAACTACTCATTGATTTAAACCGTCAAAAAAGCATTCTCCGAGCAGCTAAATAATAGTTCAGGATAAAATACAATAAATCGACTACAACTTTTAGCCTTTAGAAAAGCAGTTTTCCTAGGCACCTAATATAAGTCATTATACCCAAATCGACCAACCTCCCCAAATTACGTAATTTCAGTCGTTGACCTAAGCCGGGGGTCGAACGAGTCCTATAAGCCGATAAGCTATAACGCTAGCAAGCACCTTTTTAATATGGTACAAAAGGAATGTAGGCTATTTTCGTATACTTTACGTTGATATTTGTTATATGAATACTTATGAAAAGGGATAGGATATGTCCACACATTAAAGTTATGAAAGGCGACTAAAGTTGCAGAACCAATATGAGTTGAAAACAATTTATTGTATCCACGCATAAATAAAAGTTGAGCTGTGAAATAAGGTACGAATTGCTTATACATGAAGATTGGGTACAAAAAGGTATACCTATCTAGTCTTTTATTAGTCCAAACCATAATGTAAAGCGTCGTAAAAAAACTAAGTAGGTAGTCAACTATACAAGGTACTGATTTGAGTAAATATACTTCCAATTTATCAGCCTGTAATACCTCAAGGTTTGATAAATTAGATATGACAATTTTATAGCCAAAAATCTTCCTTCGCTTAGCCGTTGTATGTAAATGAATGCATATCATACTCGTAGTATTTGATAGTGTGGACAGTAATATCGATAGTATTTATATTGTGTGATAGTACTACTAAGTTATAAGTGCGTAGCGCGTATAACTGATGTCCATTAGGAAAGAAAATAGAATTCTGGAATGGTCTCCCTTTAATGAAAAAAATATCGCAGCAAGAGACGTCAATCAGCAAGATAAATAGACCTTGTGAATATCGCAGAATCACGCTGGATTGGTGATTGCTAACAACTCATCAATCTCAAATCGATGAGAGACAGAGGAAGGCCTATGTTCAGGGGTCTTGTAATAATAAATGATGTTGTTACTTATCGATAATAGCGAAGTCCGCACGTATGATATCGATATTTGCAGACAATACTTCGTATACTATCGATGCCCTATCCATCGTCATTGGCACATCACTATCGTAAGTATGTCAAGTCGCGCTTGATCACACCGTAAACCGAGATAGCACGTGTAAAGCGATGACACAGCAATGCTAATTATACGCTCCTATCACGTTTTTGTGGCCGCCAGTAATGGCGATACAAGGTTGCATTTCTTTTAAAAATAATGTGCAGGCATCTTTTTATACCTACCTAAGAAGACCTCTTACAACTCAAAAGAATATCAAGAAACTAATTAATTGTGAGAGGGAAATGAATATTAAATTATTTCAGTTTCAAAATGCCAAAAAATGGTGTCTGCAATAATAAATATTAGCACAACAGATTAAGAAACAGATGATTGGTTCCTCTACTGGTTGTATCAAATGTAAATGTAAATATTAAGCAGCAGTTACAGCAGCAGTTCATTAAGATACGATGAGGAAAGTGACATACCGCGATGATCATAATACTCTTAAAAGATGAAATATGAAACCAAAAATTGCGCACGGGCGGGATTCGAACCAGCATCTTTCTGGCAATCCGGGCCAACTGCTCTTCCAATTGAGCTACCGTGCTGTCGGTCCGACCGCGCGAAATTCTTGGTCTCATTGATACGTCATTGCGTGACGTGTCTTTTAAGAATAAAATATGACACTGTGAGTGTTAAAAATATTGTAAAACCATAATACTCTTACTCTACGTCACAAGTCTGGCCGCGACGTGTCATTAAAATACACAAAAACATAGTACAGTCAACATAATTTAAATGTAGGATATGGACGACGTGACGTACTCGTACGTATAGTACACGGATAACGGGACGTAAGAAGTAAGAGATGACAGACGAGAAAGAGTGAGAAGTGAGAAGAACGTTTGATTTTGAATCAGGAACGCGGAAGTTGACATTATGATTGAAATGTGAGGAGAGTGTGCGTCTTTGAGAGTCTTTGGGGGTGATAAAGAGTGTTTATTAAGTCTACTGTACGTAAATAAAAAGTACACCCATCTATTGCGAGTTTCCCCTATTTCCTACATAAATAATATTTGAATTCAACCTAAGTTGGCTTTTCATTTATATAATTCATTTTAAAAGCTAGATTGTACACAGCATTTTTATCATAAATGCATGGTCATAAAATATTCAAAGAAACATCTTTCACTTTCACATGACTTACGACCCTTTTATACGTTTATTAATTCAAGATAGAAGAAAAAGCTTAGTGCTGCTAAGGAATTATGAATTAGAATAGATCAGTAAATATAATCGTATATTTCAATTTAATATTTATACCTTTGTGGTAGCAATCTTATCTAACTAACTAAATAAATCCGTCGCCAAATGTCTGGCCATCTGATTTAAAAAAATACACAAAGTTAAGCACTTTATTTCCTCCAAATCATTTGGACGTACAAGAACTATTACGCTTGACCTATCTCCAAGGACCATCAAACACTCAACGTGATAAGCATGCTTGAACTTTAATATCAACAAGATAATCCACGTACATGACAATTCAGATGTTCACACGTCCATCACCACTTGTTCACACTCAGCACTTTTCATACGCGTGTTCACTCTTGATATGAACTCAGATTCGTTGCACGAATGACTGTTTGTCCCGAGAGCAGAGTTAGGATGACCAAGCGACATCATTATTTGAGATACGACCGAGATCAGACACGTTGCATGGCATATGGTGCAAACGTGCAAATAAGAACTGGTCGTGGTGGAAAAGTTGACTTTTAGATTTTTTATAATTAGATAGCCAGACATTTGGCTACGATTGCACCTGATGTCTAGTAACAGCCTATTTACTCTCTTGTTGAAAACGTCCAAATTGTTGTTGCCAGGGAACACGTCTGCGGGCAGCGAATTCCACTCCCTAGCGGTGCGTAAAAGAAATGTGGACCGAAATCGTTGGGTTTTGCGTATTGATGGATCAGAATGCACTGCAAGACCCTTGCAAACCTTCATAACCCAATCAGCACTTATACTTTTACGCAAAAACTAAAGGTAGACCATACGTTTCGATTTTAAAGGAATTGTAATCAGTCAGGTATCAAACGACTGCCGGGAGTCGCATAATAATGGAATTTCTATTGTGTCTCGTTCACACATACTTGACGAGTTAAGGAAATAAATAAAAAAGAGTTTTTCCTCTACGCAATATCAGAGAGATAGTTGGAACCGAACTATCCTACGTCTGCGTTACTTTACAAGACATGTTCCACCTTCCGTGCCCTAATTCCTGCACTTTGGAGGAGCTCATGTGTGCAACTGAGAAGTCGCCAATTACTCGCTTTTACCACCGACACGCTAAGAAGAAAGATAGTAAAACTTTATAAAGTATGTACTTCTACAAAGATTTGATGTCTGTTATCAGATGCAAATCGAAACAGCTCAGCATAAATTCTGATATCCATTACAAAATGGAAAAGTGAATAAATTGTATTCAGTGCAGTATTGGATTTCTTATAATACCATTATATTTTATGGCATCCAGACGGTGCACTGTAGTAGTACTTTAGAGAACTTAAGTGGAATTTGAAAAGTAATCAGTAGTCTTTCTGGGCATTTTTGTTGACTCAACATGTCGGCTGTCAACAGTTCACTGTAGACTAATTAGACGATTCCCTGAACTGTCAGTACAATAAGGGAGTAGGGCTACAAGGCCAATGTGAAAAGGTAATCATTTATGACAGGCGACCAAACAGAATGTGATGCGAATTTGAGACCTTTTCAATTTTAAATGGAAATTGTTGTGTCATTTCGGTAGACGCTTCATGACATAAACCAGTATTACATTAGCCAAAAACTGTCCAATTCATCATTAGAAAGACGTAAGCTCATTTCCATCTAAGGAACTGTAACTTCTAAACTGTTTCCGACATAGACCTATTCTTAGCTTATCACCTAATTCCAGGTGTAGAAAAGGTTCGGTCTAGCCAGAATCACTCTAATCAACCATAATAATCCGTCCGGAATTTAATTTCAATGTCAAGGGTTCCCTATTTCAGATAGTCCATTTATTCAAGTGGTTTTTAGTCTTCATTTTGCTCGCAGACCTGCGTCCTGCACTACACCTCGCCGTGACATCAGCTAACTGAATAATTGAGTGAAATTGCTCCAAATTGGCCCATTCATAACCTCCCAGAGAGATTGCTAAATCAAGCCACCAATCTGTCTACGTTTGTTTAAATGAACTGCAAAACGTAGATAAGATTTGTCTGTGATAAGTCCTGAATAGTTCAATGGTCGTGCGGTATCAACAAATGTCATAAATCGATAGGGAGACAATACAATCAAATCGGTACAAGAGATAGACATCTATTAAAGATAGGTGTCTAGTTTCAGTAGGTCAAACAAAATAAATAAGTAGGCAATGTAAACTTTGCCGTAAACAAAATAAATCAGTGCCGTAGTGAGAATTATCCTAACAATCTCTACTGTGCATACTAAAACAATGACTACAATAAAATATGTGAACGGTAGTACTAGTAACGTAGACTAAGGCCAAATTTAATTTTTTAGGCGTTTTAGTAGCGAAACTTGAAACGGTAGAATGGAAACAGTACCGCGACTGGGTATACGTACATGTTGTTAAAGCGACAGAAACGCTACTGCAGCGCTACAATCTTGAAGTTATGTTCTTGGAAGATAATTCAAATCCCGTACAGTTTGTGAACTATTCGCAATGTAAAAAAAAATGATAAGAACTCACCTGCCCATACCGAGACGACGCTAAATGCACATTCCTGTTTTTGAGCGAGAAGTCCGGTCGCTTCCCGAGGCCATAGTTGCTTTTCTGCGCGATAAATTTCTTTGGTCTATCCAGTCTTTCCGTCGAGCCCGTCTCGTCTTCATCAGCCCTCTTAGAAGTAGAGGGGATGCCTCTGTACGCGCCTCTCGTGCCTCTTATGGTCTTCTCCGGACTTTTATCCTTCCTCGTGATAAGATTCTCCTTTCGCTTGTTACTTCTCAGAGACACATTAGACGCCATATTTTCCATAATGGCCCAAAGCTAACAACACCTCAGACATATATCATTGTGATTTAAAATAAATATCTTAGAATCTCAACTGAGTTATTTCATTTAAAATTAAGAATATGAATTCACTACAAAAATAATTATGATGGTACGCTAAATAATTAATTAGTAAAATAAATAGCTAATTCCGTCTTTTGATTCTCTCTCGCTGTGTTGGCATCCTTCGCTAGCTAACGCTCCAATCTGTCTTCACACTAAACAAATTAAAGTATAAATCTAAAGTAACAGTCTTCAGGAAGATTTTGGAAAGTTGTATTGCAGGATTGTGTTGATTATCTGCAACAAAAGAAACCAATAATCAAGCAGCTGCTTTTATAAAAAATATATGTTTTATAATAAATAAATTTTCTATTGTAATGGAAAACATTTATGGAATTAAATAGTAGTATTCTAACTGAATTTTTTTGCATTTTGCAATGAAAATAGAATGAAGTGTCATATTTTCTTAGCGCAGATGGCCTACAGGTCACTTTGTTCATAAAGTTTACATAACCATAGGGAATAGATTATTTAACATTAGCATGCAATGGCACGCTTTAAAGACTCTTGTTTTATTGTAAGACCTTATCATGAAACACAAATCACTAAGAAATTGGTTCACTGATAAGTAGCTCCTATTGTAGGGCCAATGTACTAACAAGTGTGAAATATGTTCTGAGCAAGAGTAACTACAATTTGAATTGAATGCATATGACGTACTTGCTGAATTTTTATCAATAAGATCTCTATGAGATTGATCAAAGTGATAACAGAACCATGTTGTTTACATTTATAAATTGTATGATCTGATAATTTATGTTTATATTATCTAAGCAAACAGCCTGACTTGCAACAAAGATTTAAGTTATGTACATTACACCTCATCAATATTCTAATTCTTTTGTGTACTCAGCTGCCAGCATCTCATGGAGTCATGAGATGTTTACAATTTTTAAATCATCAAAATTATTGTAATAGAAATGATTAGACTAAGGAACTAGATGCTTACAAATGAATAATCATTCAGGAATGTGATTGACTCATTACCCAAGCTACTGTTAAAGAGACTAGGATTGTAGGTGTGCTACAACATTATAAAAGGACCATCTTAATATGCAAATTCAGATTGAATTCATAACATGGTTAGCATCCAACTGATTTTTATCTTAGAATGACAGCAAGACATGACTTAATGTACAACAGCTGGGTTTATTTTGAAGTTGTGTATAAATAATATTAATGAATGCCAAGGAATGACTACTACTAACTATTTTATAATTTGCAAAATAATTTATCCATGTAATATAAATGTAATGTACATAACATTTATTACAACTACTATTTTCAAGGTAACATAATCATAATTATAAATCTAGACACTAAAGAATGCACTATGTTAGTGTTATTATAATGATTGTGTGCAAAAGGTATTTTCTAACAATACCTAAAGATTAAGATGACTAATTAATAAAATATAACTGTCAAAATCATATGAGAGCAAAGCTATTGATATGGGTTAAATTACTGAATATTATGGTACAACCAAGGTGATTAATTGGTGACCCTGTGACTAAATATTTACAAATACGCACAAAACATGTTGCTTTGTTTACCGTGAGTACCGTGACGATTCATTGTATGATTGACCCTCCAACTGATCATAAAACGATGACACGTTAACTGTCAAGGACCCACCTCGGCACTTGCGGTCACAACCTTACTTAACCACATCTTAGCGCCACTTACCGACTAAAAAACGGCAGATTGAACACAAAACACAAGAAAACTACGTGCCGGTACGGAAAAAATTACGTGGGACACGCGAAAGCGGGTGGCTAAGACGACCACTGGACCTTCGACGTCAGAGCCGTCCAGCCATTGCACTTGCGCTGATTCGCGTTTTATTTAAAGATGTGCTAAAATCTGCAGACATCGGCCAATCTATTGCAGTAAATGGCGCATAGCTGAATCAAGATGATTAAATAGAGTAAAAAACTGGAATGACAGTACGTCAATCTTAAAAAGCGATTTTCTAGTGCACAGTGCGCATTTTATACCTCAGTATCTGCATCGTCAGTCGCGTGAACGATTTTATCGACTCACAACCGTTAGTTGAGCTGAATTGATATTGGATTCTATAAATACTTACAAATAAAAATCTGGAATCACACCATTGTTTTTTCTTCTGCACAATCAGTAAACGGTGTTACCACACTAAAATAGAAATAAATACTACGAAAAGTGGACATTAATGGGTCAATGAAAGTGGGTCAACAAAGAAGGGGTCACTAACACTATTTCCATTACCATTTGTCCAACTTTGAAATACTAATGTTGTGTTTATTACATTTCAATAATTTAAAAAAGCTTGCTTTCTTTAACAAAAGATTAAAATCTATTACATTTTATGGACAAATTTAAGACTTTAAAATGTGAACCTTTTAAAAGCGTCTTAGACTTTTATCAAATAGCCGTCCACAAAATTTACATTTTCGAATAAATTTAAAACATCATATAATTAGCAAATGGAAAATTGATAAGCCAAATAGTTATTCTACCAAATGAATAATTTATTTACATGTGGTATCATTTATTTTCAAAACGCTTCGGTGCACGCATGTAAATCATATGTGTAGAAAATGATTTATGCGATATTTTATGATTATTTTTTCATTTATTTTATAATTTGCTGTACTTTATCTAATTGTTCATGCATCGAAAATATGCTTTGTAGAATAGCATTGACTTCTTTGCTTCTTACGGAAAGTTTACAATAATTTTTCCAATGTGACAGGTGTGTACGTACATTGGAACGTATATGACATTTGATTAGCGTTCGGAAATAAATAAGAGCAAAAATGCGTGTACATGAAAATAGAAGAATACGCTATTAAACATCGAAAAGCTATTACATTTTCTAATAAACTAATTTCGTAAATAAAATGTTTTTAAGCTTGAATCACTCTGAAAAAACTTTAAAACTTTAATTTTAATGCGATGAAACCTTAAACTTGGTGTCCGAAATATCAGCTAGCAAAACATCAGTTTCTGAACAAAAATTGTGATGTCGATTGTGTACATGGCATATATTTAATTTTTATGATTTTTACGTAAATCATGAAGTGAATAATTAAATAAAAGCCGATAAAATACAAAATGGCATTTGTTAGTGCAGTGACCGGCGATGACTCCACCAAAAAATTCATGGAAGTGTTGCAAAATGACTTCAAGACATTGAGCTTGGAGACCAAGAAGAAGTATCCCCAGATAAGAGAGGTTTCTATGTTTTTAGTATTAATTACCATGACTAAGGCTTCTAATAGAGCTCTCCTACAACTGCCACAGAGTTTAATGCTTAAGAAATACTAGTAACGTGTAAAATTCCAATTAGAACGTGATTGTAATTTTGTTCTTGTAAGTACATAAATTTCATTTATTTCCTGTTCAAAATGTATAAAATCTTTTTTTAATCGTTAATAAATAACGTTAAAAGTAGAAAATTTTCTTATAAACCCAACATGTATCTTTCTGCAAATGAACATAATTATTTTGTTAAAAGTCTTGTTTAATCTTTGTATTATTCTAGGCTTGTGATGAAGCCATTGAAAAACTGTCCCTGGCGTCAAACAACCCTCAAGCTTCACTTTACGGAGTAGTTAATCAGATACTTTATGCCCTGGTGCAAGGATGTGAGTCTAAGGACCTCAAAATTATCAAGGTAAACCACCAGTAATAAATAAACTATATAACTTCTTGCAAGTATTGGAAAAATGTTCTTTGAATGTAAATTACATCATCATCAATTTAAAAACTTTGTCTCTTGTCAGTGAAGTTTTTTTGCATTATCTTGAACTCAACCAAATTACCCCATAAATAACATACCTAAATGGTTTGTTGTTTGTTCAGGTAGAGTTTAATTTTCTTAGTAACAATTCAGCAGCAGCTTAAGAATCTTTGTTATGCCCCCTTTGAAACTTACCCTTACACTTATTACAAACTTGCTGATAACATACATACAATTCCTTAAAATTATGAAATTTTGCACACATATTTGGAAGCCTTAACAGATCAACATACTCAAATTTTATCCAATTCAAACAAAATCACATACATATAGGTCGAATTGAATGCCTCCTTTTTTTAAGTTGGTAATGAATAAGATATTCTTTTCAGTTTTGCTTGGGCACTATCCAGCGTCTGATCGCACAGCAAGGCATAGATGCAAAGGGTGCTAGGCATGTTGTGGACTGCCTCTACAACCTTGGCCAGTCCGGCGTGTTGGAGCTAAAGCTTCTGCAAACTGCAGCATTGCTCATGACCACGTCTGATTTGGTGCATGGGGACACTCTGGCTAGGGTAAAGGTTTTGATACACCTAATATAGTTTCTTCAGTATAATATTAGTGTAGGCAGGAATCAAGTTCAGAACTTCATAATTCAGAGGCATAATTTTTTGTAGATCACACATTAACATAACATTTTTGTTTAAATATGACATATAATATAAATAAATTCATTCCAAAATTTTTTTTCCTATTTCATGAAGTTAACATATTATTAACTAGACAAAAACGAAAACCATTGTTTGTACAACTGTATTCATGATTTACCTACACAATCTGAATAAATTATAAGATTATTTTCACATTGTAATCTAGTCATACTATAACAATAAATGCTCATTTGTTCATTAAGAAGCTTTGAACACGGTAACTTCATACAGTGATTTTATCTATATTATTTTATTGTATTATTCAAAGCACACAAAACAGATAAAAATCAAACAAGCAAGAAGTACTTTATGTACATTGTTCAGATCTAATTCGGAATGCAAAAACATGTATCCTAAGAGCTTTCAAATTATAAATACATACAATCTTTTACTAAAGAATGCTACTAGCGTAATCCAAGAAAATAATGAAATAGTATTTTTTTGTGAGTACCCAAACTCTCATTATTTTCATATATACAGTTACGCATCATCTTCATCTCTGCCAAATGCAATGAAGTTTGCAATTTTCCTCAGGTTTCTATAACCAAAATTACGTTTTCCAGACGATGGTGATGTGTATGCGCATGGTATCAACGTCGGAGACGCGTGACGTCAGCACGTCGCACGCCGCAGCGGCCACCGTACGTCAACTCGTAGCGCTTGTCTTCGAGCGCGCTCTCGCGGAAGCGGACGGTACTAAAAAGCCTATTATTTAATTTATGGAAACTTAACATAGCTATCTTATATTTCTACTACTTCCTTAAGGCAAGGTGTGTCAAGTATTATTTTTTTAAGTGAATTTGAATTTTATAAATTAACAATATTATTGAGCATGTATTATGATTTGATAGTTGGCTCAAATTAGTGTAAATTCACGAAGCTTATGATGCTATATAATATGAATGCTGATTTTATGTTGTGTATGAATCATTACATCATTACTACAAAGAGTTTATAGATAACTGGTGGGTCTTCAACCAATCGCTTTTATACTACATTTATTAATTTAACTATAGGTGTTGAAGTAATTGTCGATCTGCGCGGAGCGCACAAAACGCAACTGCATAAGGAAAAAATCAATTGAGGTTTAATTAAAGAATTGTTTCATTGTTTTATTCGATTTTTCAGGCAATCTAAAAGTAAATCCAGCTGACATACGACCACAGACAAACAGCAAAGCGCCGAAAGACTTGAAACCTTGTGCGGTTGATGCCTACTTAATATTACAGGTACATAAACATTGTATTATTTACTTAATTGTGTAGCTTGCAACACTTTACCTAACTGGCATTAGCTTATACCTAGTAGTTAGTAATAGTATAAGTAGTCTTGCATGAAGTATTATAAAAGAAGAGATAAAGTTACTCTGACGCTGATTAAATCTTATGTTTAGGTTAACATAAATAGTTTTAAAGATATTTACGAATTAAATTAATTTACATCTTTATCAGTCACGAAATAAATTGAAAAGGGCATTGACAAAGTAACATTCATAAAAAGAATAAAAAGTCCTGCCACTCAGCACCATGGAGGTAGTGGCGTGGATATCCTATATTTTGACATCTTCCGTCAACTACTGTGATTGGTCAGTAAATAAAAAATAAACCAATCACAGCAGCTGTTAACGCCATCTAGTGATACATTATTGAAACTACCCAAAACTAATATGGGAATAATTTTTCAGGATATAATCCAACTGATAAATGGAGATGCAGCCCATTGGCTGGTCGGGATATCGGAAGTGCCAAAGACATTCGGATTGGAACTGCTAGACACAGTGCTGACTGATTTTTCCCCTGTTTTCTTCAAGGTTGGTTGCATTTTCTTACAGAATCCTAGACCAGGGATGCACAGATTTATTGAAGTCATGGGCCACTTTGGCAAATGACGAGCTAATGGCGGGCCACCGGGCGGCGAAAATTTTACAAAATCTAAAATCGCGCCACTTTGTTATTTTTCAGTATCCGTTATCTAACGATCTCACTTCAGTAACATTTTTCTATCAAATGTACGAAAAGTATATTTGGCGAGCCACCCGAATAGTGCCCGCGGGACGCATTTTAAGCATCTTTGTCCTAGACTAACTCTATGTATCAGTAGACGTTACATGACGTGAAGTGAAGTAAATAACTTTGTGATAAGACTTAAAATTAAGAAAACTATTCGATATTAAACATACTTGACCATGTTAATAGTTATTTTTTTCGTTTTCAGATCTCGGAATTTAGATTTTTATTGAAGGAGCACGTGTGTGCTCTTATAATACGACTGTTTTCGCCAAACGTAAAATACAGGTAAAATTTATACATTTGTATGTTATTTTTTTTTTTGCTTCTACCATTTATGTTGTGGCTTTCATAGTAAAAATCGTATCTTTTTAGGTCAGATTCGAGGTAAGCTACGTGCTTTAGTTTTAACGCCCTTAAATAATCGTTCATAATGCTCCTATTACAGGCCACACGCTGTATAACAAAAAAATCAACATAATAGTTTTACAATAATAATATAATATAAATACACTAGCTTTTGCCCGCGACTTCGTCCGCGTGGAATAGTGACTTCTTTCTCCCGTTTTTTACACATTTACCACTATATCTTTGCTCCTATTGGTCGTAGCGTGATGTTATATAGCCTATAGCCTTCCTCGATAACTGGACTATCCAACACAAAAAGAATTATTCAATTCGAACCAGTAGTTTCGGAGATTAGCGCGTTCAAACAAACAAACAAACAAACTCTTCAGCTTTATAATATTAGTATAGATTTCAATACAAATGGTCAGGGTATTGCTTATGTTATCATTTGTAGCCTGATAAATAAATAATTTCATTAACATTAATTATCAGAGCGGCATTCACATCTCTACACATCCCTGGAGCGCAGCCGGCCGGTCCCAACGCCCCGGCCCCGCCCGCCGACCGGCCCCACTACCCCGTCACCATGAGGCTGCTGAGGCTGGTCTCCGTCATAGTGCACAAGTACCACGAGGTGCTGGTGAGTATATCTACAAAATGTGCTATTTGAGCTTGGTAATAAGGTTCAATCTTGCCTGCAACAACGCTAGCGACAGGAAAAAGAATTTATAACTTCTTTTTCCTTTCTACTGCGGCCATCTTGAATATTGATTGACAGCAGACAGAATCTGTCTGCGCCGCAGTTGAAATGTTAAAAGATGAAATAAGAAACCAAAAATTGCGCACGGGTGGGGCTCGAACCAGCATCTTTCTGGCTAACCGGGCCAACTGCTCTGCCAATTGAGCTACCGTGCTGTCGGTCCGACCTCGCGAAATTCTTGGTCTCTTATGGATACGTCATTGCGTGACGTATATTAATAATAAAATATGACATTGTGAGTGATATAAAATATTCTAAACCAATTTATGACATTTTAAAATAACCGGCCAAGTTGGACTCGCGCACCGAGGGTTCCGTAAAAACCTTATTTTTATTATATAATGTGACTTTAAATTTACGGTTATCACATGTTTTCCTTTATCTGTGCTATAAGACGCTGCTTTGTACCAAATTTCAAGATTCTGAGTTCACGGAAAATACCTTGTGAGTTTTGATTCCCTTGCAAGTGTCGAAATTTTGTGGAAATTGGCGGCATAAATGGCTGTATCTTTTGATTGCTTTGGTTTAGAAGATTTTTCACAGCTCCAAGAGACAGTAGACATGAGTATTTGATATAAATTCCAGCTTGATACACGCGTTTCTGAAAAAAAAGGGTCTTCATGGCAGACGAACAGACAGAATACAATCTAACTTTTTCCGAATTCATATGATTTGTACAACTTGTTCCCAGGTGACAGAATGTGAAATCTTCCTGTCCCTCACGATAAAGTTCCTGGATCCAGACAAACCGCTCTGGCAGAGGGCGCTGGCGTTGGAGGTGCTACACAAAATGACTATACAGCCACGTAAGTTACAACAATTCGATCAAAACACTTAACGGATTGATTTCGCGAACATTTCTTTTCAATAAAACTGCTAGTGCCTGTGACCACAAATGGATGTGTAAAGCAAAACATCAGGTGGTTCATCAAAAATTAATGTTCGCGAAATCAGTTCGTAAAGTGTTTAATTCTGTGAGTAACTTCGGAACCAAATATTACAACAATTTGGTAATAAAATGCTATGTTTTCGGTTCACTTTATATCACTGACAGTCTTAATATTAACTGTCACATTTCTTGTCTTGTCAAGAGTGGTGATTGGTTGTTACGACACCAACCACTTAAACAATCAAATTAAACAACCAATTAGACATTCAACCAATCAAAGAAGCTTGTTACTACATATGGTGACGTGACCGTAAACGCCTATCAGAGAGCGTGACGTCACTTCTCTGCTGATGGAAATAAGGTTTTTGATTATTTTATTTACGAAAGCCTGTGCCTTTTTTAACTAGTTTTTAAAGAGCAACTAGCCTATTCCCATCCTGCGACCATAATGCGCTTCTGTCAATGTTGCGTTGTGGTATTTTTTTTAATGAAGTTAATTATTCCACAGATCTTCTCAAAGCGTTCTGCGCATGCTACGACATGCGACCGCACGCGACGAACATATTCCAAGACATTGTAAACGCGCTGGGCGCGTACGTACAAAGTCTATTCGTCGCTTCGCAGGTCAACACGCCCGCTGGTATGTACTTTTGATTACATTTGACATTTTACCGCTTGCTCCATATTTATTGTAATAGGTAAACCGCTTAATTGAGACACCGCCTGCGGGGTATAAGGCCGCGGTGCGAGGGTGGCGAGGGTGGATTTTCCGCGCTGCCCGCACCCCGCTCTCGCTTCCCCGCGCGCCTCTGTGCCCCGCAGGCGAGGTCTCATTTTCGCGGTCTACCTACAGTACTGTGACTGGTTAAAAATCTATTTTATGTTGCAAATGTGATGGATAAAACACGTAATCAATAAACTGGATAAAAATTTGCTCAAACCTTACTGAAAACCGCATCAATATCGGTTCATCTAAACGCGATATAAACGTGGACAAACATATCAACATACAAACTGAGATACAACATACACACAGTTCAAACTGAGAACTTCCTTTTTTGAAGTTGCTTATTTAAAAACTAATAATTTGGTCTCGTTCAAACCAATTTTTATTTTTTGTCAATTTTGTTATGACGTTCACAAAAGAGAGAAACAGTAAATAAAAGTATACATTTCTATTATACTTTAATGCCTCCCAAAGGCGTCATGGAACAGGTCATACGGGTTGGGCACGAGGTCCGGCCTGACGTGGTCTATGTCCGGCGCGGCGATCTGCTCCAGCTCGCTCACGTACCTGTACCCTGGAGGGTTCACCAGGGCTGGGTCGCCGAGCTCGTCGCTGTACTCCGACGATTCTTCTTCTGTTGTGGTCTCACGGGATCGAATTATCATGTAACCTTTGCAATTTACTGAACTACGTACGCTAAAGACTCAAAGATATTTCTTACAAAATTTTGGGGTGACTCTTCGATACATGTAAGCAGAAGATGTCAACCAGCAATTGGACATTGTAAATGTTGATCATGTATCATGAAGAGTATGAAATGTCGGAGCAGTTGTTGAACGCTGGGTGTCTTCAGTCACGATACAAATTTAGTCGGAGTGTTATCAACTAAGTTTTCATATTATTATTTTTAAATTCCCTCCATCTAACTCGCTTGCACTCACCGATAAAGCGGCGCGCTGCTTATGCCTATCTCTATTCACATTATGGCGTCTCGACTCAGTTGCTAACGCGCCGACTATGACGCTCGCTCTATAAATATGCTCTGTTAAAGTTTACTCCGTAGTGGCAAAGGAAAGGAACAGTAAAAAACAGAAATAATTAACAGTAACCACATCATCACTTACGATCAGGTGTGATCGTGGTCAAATGCCAGATAATTATAAGTAAAAAAAGTGTACATTTCCGGTCCGTATTGCGTCTCGACTCAGTTTCTTACGCGCCGACTATGACGCTCGCTCTATAAGTAAAATTATCTCTGTTCAAGTTTACTCCGTAGTAGCAAAGGAAAGGAATTTTGAAAAAAGAGAAATAATTAAAAGTAACTACATCATCACTTACCATCAGGTGTGATCGTGGTCAAATGCCTGATCATTTATAAGTAAAAAAAGTGTACATTTTCGGTCCGTATAATTTAATTCCTCCCAAAAGCGTCATGGAACAGGTCATACGGGTTCGGCACGAGGTCCGGCCTGACGTGGTCTATGTCCGGCGCGGCGATCTGCTCCAGCTCGCTCACGTATCTGTACCCTGGAGGGTTCACCAGGGCTGGGTCACCGAGCTCGTCGCTGTACTCCGATGGTTCTTCTTCTGTTGTGGTCTCGGAGTTTTCTTGGTCGGTGTCGCCTTTTCTTCTGCTGTCTGAATGAAAAAGATGATGTGCATTTGTGATTATTTCAGAATTACATTTGACTCGCTGAAAAGGTTTAAAGTCAGGAGCTGAAAATCAACGATATAAAATTTCGAGAACCCCCTCGCATAACATATTTGCAATAACATAGCTTGAATATTAATGGTATCCTATAACTGACAAAAGCTTCAGAATAAGGCTGCTCTTCCACCAGAGATGTGCGATGGAAATGTGTCGTACGAGGATGTCTAGCTGTGCTGTGAAAATGTGTGGGTGTTTCCACCAAAGCTGTGCGATGAAAATGTGCCTACGAGGATATGTAGCGGAGCTGTGGAAATGCGCATCAATGTGTGGTGCGAGGATGCGTTGCGAAGCTATGAAATGTGTCGACGGGGGTGCGGTGTATGCGCAAACCTTCTCAACACACATTCCTCGCAACACATCCCTCGCACACATCTCTTGTACACATCCCTCGCACACATCCCTCGTACACATTCCTCGCTTGTTTTGTATGCGCAAAAATGCGCGAGGTAAATGAAGCGATTCTATTGGTTCTTTACGAACACATCCCTCGCTACGCATCCTCGCACATCTCTGGTGGAAACGCAGCCTAACACCTCTCGATTTGTATCGGTAGTTAAATACTGGCAATCACTTTGACTATGTAGGCTTAGTACTGCTCTCTACTCTATGGTGGCTCATCATAACTGTTGTAAAAATGCGGGTATTTGAGGGTGTACTGTGGACGCAACTTTAGTCGATAGTGGAAGATTGCAAAACTCTTACCCGTCCAGACACCTTCAGTGGAATCTTCTTGGGTTCTGGTGCCGGAGCCCCTGGCGACGTCGGTGTCGTTGCGGCCGCCCATCGCCAGCACTTGCGCGTACAGCTCTGCGAGAGACCGGCAGAGTCGCATGCAGCGCTTGTATGTGTTGAACCGGTTTGTACGGGTTGCTGTTGGACAGCCTAAGCGCTCGCTGGAAATTCAAAATGAACTCAGGAAAAGGCTTCACTAAGGACGACACGTGCGAGTGTGGCGTCTTACAATCTATGCCACCTGCACGCAAGAGGACCTTTACAACGCCAACCAGAAGGCCATTGATGTTTACACTTTTTGCGCGCATTAAGTTTAAATAAAATATATAAAATATCCTTGGACATTTCACACAGCGCCATCTGGTCCCAAACTAAGCAAAGCTTGTACTATGGTAACCAGACAACGGTTATAAACATACTTAAATACTTTTTTTTGTAAATACATACATATTATACATAGAAAACACCCAGACCACTACAAGCAGACATGTTCATGCACACAAATGTTTGTAATGTGCGGGGATCGAACCCGCGACCTCTGGCGCAGTAGCCAATTTCTTAACCACTGCGCCAAATCGGTCGTCGAATTTGCCATTGACTCGAAAATAAGAAGAAGAAGCTGGAAAATTAA
Source organism: Pyrausta aurata (assembly GCA_963584085.1). Taxonomy (NCBI): domain Eukaryota; kingdom Metazoa; phylum Arthropoda; class Insecta; order Lepidoptera; family Crambidae; genus Pyrausta; species Pyrausta aurata. The sequence continues at coordinate 1,712,841 of OY757278.1, read as the reverse complement.
TCAGTCAGGTATCAAACGACTGCCGGGAGTCGCATAATAATGGAATTTCTATTGTGTCTCGTTCACACATACTTGACGAGTTAATAACCGGCCAAATGCGAGTCGGACTCGCGCATTGAGGGTTCTGAGACAACTTTATTTACTACTAGCTTTTGCCCGCGAATTCGTCCGCGTGGAATAGTGACTTCTTTCTCCCGTTTTTTACACATTTACCACTATATCTTTGCTCCTATTCGTCGTAGCGTGATGTTATATAGCCTATAGCCTTCCTCGATAACTGGACTATCCAACACAAAAAGAATTATTCTATTCGAACCAGTAGTTTCGGAGATTAGCGCGTTCAAACAAACATACAAACAAACAAACTCTTCAGCTTTATAATATTAGTATAGATCTTAGTTCAATAGTTAAGGGGCGTGGGAGGTGGAGTATGGCTCATACTACCTCATACTTGAGGTAAGGCCTTTGCCCAGCTTTGGGATGCTTACAGGTTAACTGTACTTTTACTTTTTAGGGGTTGCAGAGCTAGAAGCTTAGCTCTACATGACATCTGTATATTTTTTGACAGTGCGACTGGTCTCGACTCGGCAACATTTTCCATGAAAATGTTTTTGGTGCGTCTTATTATACTGCAAAGCTATAATATTTATACTACGAGTTAGAGAATCACGTGTGTTGGATACATATAGTCTGTTTTTCTTAGCTATTCGGATATTGTAAACAATCTTTTTATAACTTTTAAAATAATTTCATTCAAGTAATAAAATTCAATAACTATTTGAAATAAAAAGATCTCAGTGTTCAACGACGAATTACCTATGTAGGTTGTGAATATCGTGTTTATCATATTTTAAAATGAATTATATCAATAAAGTAATGACAAAACTGTTTACAATGTTTGACTTGCAAATAAAAGCGGACTTTAAATCTTCTTCTTCTTCTTAGCGTGTCGATGGAAACCCATATGGAGGAATTACAATGGACAAATTACAACGTAGCAGCCCAGATATCAGCCACTTATATCGACTTTAAATGACATACGTGCAGTTCTGTATCTGAAAGACGAATGTCCACACGACGGCGACGGTGGCGCCGCAGATGCCGGGCGTGTAGCGGCGCGTGCAGCGGCCGTTGTAACGCTCCTCTAGCTCCCCGCTGGCCGGTAGATTGTGGTCTGGGAGTAATAATAATGGTCCATCTAGCCGATTTTGACTACGGTGGCCAGTCACAAAGACTAACCGTCTCCAAATCTAGAACTTTCTGCTCCAACGGCCATCAGTTTTTCGCGATATGTGCCCAGCCACTTGAGCTTACTTATAATACATAATTACAATAAGTGTGTACAATAAATGCGGTAACAATAAGATGAGAATGGAAACAGCAATAACAACATTGGTTTAATCATAGTAGTAGTTGTATTGGGTAGATAATATTAATAAAATATACAATATATCTACATAATGATTCAAGAGATCTGGCACGTAGGTGGCTGTGCGACGCAATCACGTCGCGCCGCATACTGGCATATAGGATGCAAGCTATAGATGCCATTGTTATGATCGCGCTCGCTTCGTCGCTTTCATAGGCACCGCTTTAGCCACTTTTGCAATGATATAAATATGAAAAAGCTACCAACAGAGAACCAACTTACATGGCGCTGCAAATTGAAGTATGAAAGCCAAGAAAATCACAAATGTTTTCCACATTTCACACGTGTTTCTACACTACAAAGTATCCACATTTCATGGCCATCTAGAAAGTGACATAAAACGTTGAGTGTTCCCAATACAGTTTAAGGCGATGTACGAGCAAGCAACGTACAGTTTTAGTTAAGTCATCAATTTACACGTTGACCTCATTTACTTGTATTCATCATTTTTCACTCGATCAAATCAGTTCGCATTTAGCCATCAAGAGCGCCGCGCGTACTCATTCATTCTAACATAAGTTCCTTTTGTACCAAGTTTTAGTCTCCAAATATACATCAATTTTATCATAATCAAGTTTTATCATTTATCAAATTTGTTTCGGTTCACCCCAAACAGGCGATTTTTACCTGACTACTACAAACTACCTAACTATTGGATACGCCGTAGGGTAACGTTCTTAAGGCAAGGTCTTATTTTTTTATGTGAGATAAATAAATAATAGTTTTTTCTACACGTAATTTTATTTTTTATAAATTGAACTTGTTAAAAGCATCTTTGCTTTGTGAAAAACTTAACATCTTTGTATACCATGTTTAATGCAAATAAATATTTCTATTCTATTCTATTCTATTCTATCTGTGTCAGAGATGGAACTGAACTCTGTGTTATACGCTATCCGAGCGCATGCCTATACCACTCGTTTACCGACACATTAGCAAACCTGTTGTTTTTCTTTGAATATTATACTATTTTAAGAACCTACTTGTTCACTTACACATAACTGTCACTCGCGTAAATAAGAAAGCTTTCGTAGGCTCATAAAACTTTAATGACAACCAGTAGGAATACTATATATGCATTGGGAAAAACTAAAACATACCGCGATTTAACTCGCTTCAGCGCCATCTATGATCGCTCATCAGAACTAAAATTAATATGAATTGATGCATCACTAAAGTACCTACAAGTTTTTAATAGATGAATCGAACAAAAGTCAAAAGATAAAAGTCAAATATCAAAACTTTTTGTCGTGAAAAATTTGTTGTTTTACAGACCATTTCGACCTGAATTAAGAGTGACATGTTTCAACAGGGCATCATTTATTAAATGCTAAAAAGACAAACTCGATAGTCTTGTTTTCTTTCCAGGTGCGTCAGGTATCCCCCAACAGGCTGGTTTCTACTGGAAAGGTGTCTGGCTGCCGCTTTGCGTGACATTCGAACCTGGGACTGCGAAATCTGTTTAGTAAGTTAACTTTGTAATAGCGCCTTATTGAATTAAGAATCTATTTTGACTAATTGTTATCAAATCCGACAATAAGGCAACGGTTAAACCGCCAAATAAAGAACCTCCTCTTTTTTTAAGTCAATTCAAACTCCGCTTTGTTTCCTGGACAATTAGGCGCACTGACAGCGGAGTCGAAGCTTATTTTTATCTTATTCGTAACTTTTCTATGTAATAAATATAATATTTGATAAGATGATATGTTTTCAGCATCGAAATGTTGGACCGCAACGAAGCGCCGACGATACAAGATGGCTACGGCATATCCGTCGCGTACGCATGTCTGATGGAGATCATACGGTCGCTGGCCATCACTGTAGAGGGCGCTGAGTACTTCCGGTAACGTATTGACTTCTCTCTCACTCACCGAACATAAGATTATCCGTCTGTTTCTCAAGAACGAATAGAGTGATAGCATTCTTTTAACTTTGCTTTGGTTCTGAAATGGGTCTATTTAAGTTAGGACACATCATAGCGCGAAGAACTGATGGCCATTGGGGCGGAAAAGTTCTAGATTGGAGATCCTTCGACCAATAGCGCAGCGTAGGGCGTCCACCGACAAGATGAACAGACGACCATGTAAAGATAGCAGGATTACATTGGATGCAGACCGCTCACAACCGGTCGCTGTGGAATACCGTGGGCCTATGTTCAGCAGTGGACGTCCTTTTTGGCTGATAATGATGATGTTAATTTCGGACTTTTTTTCCTCTTGGGTGTTATAGAAGACTAACAACCGTAAATAACCGTAAATAAATCAAAATAACAACCGTAAACATAATATTTTCAGGCTACAAGAAACATACGAAGATGGGCAGAACGAAACCGACTCGGAAGTAAACTCGAATAAAAATGGGAATACTCAAAAAGGTATGACAATACTTCTATAGGTAAACCGCTTCATTGAGGCTTCGCCTGCGGAGTGGCGGAGTGCGGGGGGAGGCGAGAGCTCGGTACGTGAGCGGCGTAGGTGGGTGAATCCGTGCCGCCCGCACCCCTCAGTCCCCCACGCACCGCGTTCACGCCTCCCTACCCTCTTGTCCTGCCCCACCTCACCGCCCCGCAGGCGAGGTCTCAATTTGGCGGTCAACCTACTGTTATATGGATATGATCTTTATGTTATTAACTAATAATTTATTTGAATATTCAATATTGTATTGTTTATAGAGACTGAATCTAAAGAAATAACAAATAACGGCCATAACGGTGAAGCGGACCAGAATTCCAACGTGCTACAAAAGACTGAAGAGGATGACGAGAAAGAAATGCAGCTCAAATTACAGGTGAGCTATATCAAAACATTATACAGGGGTGTAAAAAAAGTACGAGCCAAATTCAAGGGGGAGGTTGTTTTTCGAGAATTGAATACCAGTAAATTAAAAAATATAAAATAACTATTAAGATATGTTTCTTTTAATTATAAGAGAGATTTCAAGATTATTAATTTGACAATGTTCCAGCGCATTAGCGACTTGAGTATGTTGATTGACCTGTATTTTTTTTCTCTGTTGCTTGCCTATAAAATAAACAAAAAAAGTCTTTCAATATTTGGTGACTTACTTCCTAATGTTAATAATTATCATACTTCCAGCTCCTGAAGTCATCGTGGTGTGGGCTAGTGTGGGGCTTGTCGGTGTTAGCGGAAGCGAGTATAGGCGAGTTGGAGAACATTCTACGTGCCATACAGACCCTCGCTAGAGTTAGTGGGAAGGTAAGTGACCAAGAATACACAATTTTGCAACAGGCTAGTTCTGGGGGTTTAAGTGGACTGTAATAACGATAATTTTC
>OY757278.1:1651280-1707920 GCA_963584085.1 Pyrausta aurata | reverse complement strand
GTAATTGTTGTAAGGGTTGTAAACTAGTAATTTAGTATGTTCACCATTTTGTTTTTAAATATTGTTTGTAACCTGTTTTGTACATCCTTTCAATAAAATAAAATAAAATAAAATAAAATAAAAATTGATTTAAACACTTACCCCCTTATTCATAATAACTCAAACAGTCTTATAAAAGTATTTTAGACTGTTTCGTCTCTTTCTGTTAAATAATGACAGCGCCAAGAAAGAATGAGACAAAACAGTGTAATAGTTAAAATAGGTTTATTAGACTGTTTGTGTTTTTGTGAATAAGAGGGTTAACAGATTTTTTTGTTGTTGTTGGTAAAGCATTCGAAACGTCAGGACTCTCAAAATTAAAATGAATGTGCGCGAAATATACACGTAAAGTGTGATCATGATTAATGTTGTGTGCAGATGACACAGACCCCCTGGCCATCGTGGCGTTGCTGGACAGGTTCCAGGAGGTCATATCCAGGTACACAGACGATGAAGATAGCACGGAACCGCTGCCCAGGTTTGTAAAGACATGATAAAATTTGTACATACTAGAGACTATTAAGGTCACCGCCGCCTAACCACTTTAAGGCCCAAAATCGCTTGCACATCGCGATGTTGTTTGAAGTGCTGCCAACTGCGTTTAATTTGCAACACAGGGTGTTTCGCGCGGAAAATGTTTATTTGTTTTTTTTTATCGTTGTTACTGTTTAAGCAAAATTTTTTTTCGAATTTCGAATTGATTAATCATTAAATTAAAACATGGCATCCCTATCTATATGCATCATATCTCAATATTTTGTTGTTCTGTTTTAATGTACACACTTTTTGGTACAGGCACCAACTCTCGGAAATATCGTTCGTGCTGAAAGCGGTGGCGACGCTCACAGAGTCCATGAAGAAAGCTCCCCCGGGCAAGGTCGACGCGCTGGCGTGGCAGAAGCTCATAGGTTAGTATAGCACGCAGTAAATACATAAACAAATATGCGACAACACACCATGTGCCTTGGTTTCGAACTGAGGAATTTTCTTACTTGTGCTACGAATACCAGTTTTAACGGAGGCTCTGGAATTCAATTCATTCAATTCAATTCATTCATTCATATAACAATAATACATTGTGTTTGAATTCATAGGATAAATAATAATAAGATAACAATAAAAAAATACAATACAAATGGCAAAGGACACAAATATTCGAAAGTTTATTTGTCAATATTTTTAAAAGATGAACGTCACGCAATTACGTATCAATGAAACCAAGAATTTCGCGCGGTCGGACCGACAGCACGGTAGCTCAATTGGAAGAGCAGTTGGCCCGGTTAGCCAGAAAGATCCTGGTTAGAATCTCGCCCGTGCGCAACTTTTGGTTTCATATGTCATCTTTTAAGAATAAAATATGACACTGTGAGTGTTAAAAATATTGTCAATATTTTATAGATTAAAGAGGCTTGACTTTATAGAGTGCAAGCTCTGATAAAAGGCACAGGAGTTATTGCACTATGCTTGCAAGTGCATTTTGGTCTATCTAATTAAAAAAACAGAGATAAGAGACGTATGGCAGATAATGCTATTTTTAAGTACTAATTCTTGTTATGATCCATATCTCAAAAACTACTTTACCGATTTTGATGGAAATTACGCTGTACCCTAAGTTTAAATATACCTGACTAAACTAAAAAAGAATCATCTCGCGATGACTTCTTGTTTTCGAGAAATCCTGAGACAAACATACATACACATACGAAGCCTTAATAGTACTTAAATTTTATCCAATCGCTCCGAATTGATTACCTTCTTTTTATAAATATGTAAAAAATATTATGGTTCTGCTTCACCTATAGGGTACCTGGGTAGGTTGTAGGGTAGGTGGTAGGGTAAATAGTTAGGTGTGTCCAATTTTTTTACAAGCAACAACATCTGTTAAGTTGTTTTTTTTAAATTAGTATGGGTTTTCTCTTGACTCCAGACCAAGCCAAGTGCGACTAAGACAGAGTCGAAGATGGAACGAGCTCGCCCAGAAGAAGCCTGTTCACTCTAACTTTAAATAGAGTTATTTTACCTATAACTAGCGATAAATAAATGACTGATTGATACATTGATAGACATTTAGGTAAAATATAACTAAAATTGTCTCAACCCCCAGGTCTATACCCATCATTGGTCCGGCTAGCCGCCTCCGCCCGCTGCTTGGGCTGCGGGCCGGCGCTGCGCGGCGCGCTGCTGCAGTTCGGAGCCCTGCTGTGCGCGCCGCTATAGCGCCGTGTGCTCTACACCATACACATATAGAGCACGCGACTATAGCCCGGTGAGTTGCAGCTCTAAACTCAGATCATAGATAGGAGAGATGTGTCATAACTCCCTATAGCTAAAGGTAACTGCCTCAGTGGCGCAGCGGTCACATTTTAAAAAGACTGCGTCAGTGATCCTGGTTTCGAACCCCGGGTCGGGCCAAACACATGTACCTGGCTTTTTCTGTTCAGAAATTCTCAAGGTAGCCTGGAGTTAGGAAGTTGGCGGTGATTCCGTTGGCCCTGTGCCTGATCTCCCTCCGGCCGTGTCAGACTGCTATCCCATCGGAATATGAGAGTGAAAGTAATAGAGAGTGCAACTGTGCTTGCGCACACAATTGTGCACTATATGTCGTGCGCAGTCGGTTAGTCGTTGTGACTAGCCACCGTAGTCGAAATCGGCTCGGACTATTATTATTATATCGTATCACTTGCCGACCGCAACATCAGCGACCATCACGAGCGCCCATTTTCCGGTTCTACTTGGTCCGCGTTTTGACATGGGCCGGCGTCGCGTGGGCAATAGTTTTAACGTCAACCAGAAAGTTCGTCGTCAATTGGAACGCCAAAGTGGATCTTCGTGGGCGTGGCGGTCGTCGCGGACGGCAAGTGGAAAGCACTAAGAAGCTTCGCCAAATCATGTATCACGCCAATGAATGAACGCAACGCTTGGTGCATCTCGTTTGCACAGCAAACGCATCGCAGTCGCATAATCACAACCACAGCTTGCCAATTTGTAATATTCAATGTATATTTTTGCGTGATAGTTCTGTTTGTGCATGTCGTCTATATCTCTTCTTTCTATGATCTGAGGCTCAAACAGACCATGGTCCATCTTTCTGGTGGACTACAAAAAGTTATATTCAAGTCGTTAAAACAAAACTAGTTTCCAATCTATATGATATCGATTCTTCCTTAAAATCTTCAACAACTCCAATCTCTTATTCTATATCAATCATCTTTCTCTCTCTCGTATCCTCTTAAATTACCTCTTATAGATGATACAAAAATTCAAGAGAAATCTAACAAAATGTTTGTCCACAGGGCCATCAATATTAACTCATAATTATGGTGCCTGGGTGCACGGGACCGCTGTCTATATGAAACATATACTATTACGATTAATTAAACTTATACGGTTAAGAATACATGAAACTATTTTTGAAAATTTCCCAAATTAGTTCAAAAACATTAAACAGCTCGGCCTTGTTTGTTTGTATTAACGGACTTACTAAGAATAAAACCAATAACAGGATAAAATAATACATTATTGGCTAGTGGCAGTTTACAAGGAAAATAAGTTAATTTATTTTATTAGTTTAATCCTATTGACATGATTCCTAAATTATTACTTATGTTTTTTTCATATTAGTTAGGTAAGGATGAGATTTGTATTCATTATTTAAGTTATTGTCACCGTTAATCCAAGTTAGATATTGATAGTTTTCATGTATTCCTCGTCGAATTAAATCGCGATCATTTATCTAAATAACAGTAGTATTTGGAAGGAACATGAACTGAAATAACATTAGAGTTGGTATCAACCATATAGGTCTTAAAACACCTCCTTAAAGTATCCCATCATCTTTGACTGTGGTTGTTACAAAACCTGTGTTGTTTGTATAAATGGTCGAGTATACGGTAGACAAGTTATTTGCTAGCTAAACTCATTCCTGTTTTTATAGAGAAGATAAATAATTTATCAATTTTGATTTGTATATTAGTGACGGTTGAAATTGTTTTAATGAATAGCTTTTTTATACAAAATACTTATAAATGGCTTCTAAAACGCTAAATACACATTCAATTTTGAATTATTATGTTCGTTTATGGACGATGAAACAAAATATATCCATTACGCCGTCTTAAAATAAGAATTGTCTTTACCATATCTCAAAAGAGTTCAAATCAAGATTAATGTTTTATCATTCCAGTGTCGTGACCATAAGCTATATACTCGATGGAATATTGATTTACTTACCATGTTCTAATACTGGCAGTTAAATAAATATGTTTTCTCATACAGAAAAAAAAATATTACTGATATTAAATGATACATGGCTCCGAATAGAACCTTGTGGAAGTCCTTTTGTTTTAATTAATGAGTTGAATTAAAATATCAATTCATAATATTAGTTGCATCACTTTTACATTTTTAATAACTAAAACAAAATAATCAACAGTCGAGCCATTATTACTGGAAGTCTAGCTATAAAATATTTTAAAATAACGAATTTGAATGCATTAGCGTGTTTGACAAATAAACGTAGGTAGTATATACAATTTAGCGTCGCAAGAAGCGTAGAAGTTTTATATATGAGTGAATGCAAGTAGACACGATTTGTTACCGGTACTTTTATAAATATTTTGCAATAACTTTTGAGTAAGATACTTGAATAAAACGTATGACTTCTTTGTAGATATTTGTTGTAATAAAACTGTAGCAGTACTGGGCAGTAACTCCGCAGTCCCTTCAAAATGCAATGGAGATATGAGAGTACACTTAATACTACACTACAGATATGAAAGTACACTGTTATGGAAAAAAACAACTGTAAAATCATAATTGATCTACAAAGAAGTCCTATATTTGTAGCTTTTTAATGTAATACATAGCTATAGATTAACTAAAGATTTTTATATTGCGTATAATTTAATGAGCAACGTTTAAAAGTAGCCATAATTTAGCTTTATCTTGTTTGGTGGTCCCTTTAAAGTATTTTGTTCAATCGCAATTTCGTGACAAGCATTTCAAATATAATTAATTACCAGAGAGACAATTAAATTAAAGGATCACAAAACGAATACTTGTTTTATTTTATTTTTACTGATTAAGCTTCCATTTTTGTTGAAATCTTAAGAATATGTTTTTTTCAACATTCACACAAATTTAAAAAAAAACAATTTGTTTTATATGTAAATATGTTTTCTTATATTAAAGATATTTATGTAAATTTGTTATAAATAAGGTTTAATCTGATGATGAAATCTGTTCTCCCAAATATCGAATAGATTATAACAGCTCTTTGGTAAGTAAAATAAACGTATCCACATATATGATTGTAACGAGTTTATTTAGGTTAATCTTATATTTATACTGAGACGTGTAAAGAAATATTTTACAATCGACTGTAAACGTTTTGTGTGGATGTTGTATCGGCACCACGTTTGATGGAAAACCACTCAATTATTATGTTTTATATTTTGGCTAAAAGTTTCCGTATACACTTATTATTATTGTAATATATTTGAAGTTGTGTTGTTAATAAATAAACGAATTTGTATCATAACTATCTTCGTACTAATTTCCCCAATGTTAACATTTTAAGATAAAATCGTTAGTATGTACGTTCTCTGCCGCCTAACAGCTTACCTTACAAAAAATCGCTTGCATGCACGACACAAAAACGGGCATCATCAAACAAGCGAGGAGCAAGTGCCATAGTGCTCATAGGGTGGTTAGGCGGCGGGGACTTCGATCGATGGTACAATGAACCTTATAATATGGACTGGCTACTGAACTGTGTGAAAACTAATACACCTATAATATACAGGGTGTCCCGTAAGTAGTGGTTCAACCGTAAAACATTAATTTTCGCTATATTAAAATAATGGTGAGAGCGAAAGTGACGTAAGTCGAATTTTTTGAAAAAAATATAAATTATTGAATAACTCTTAAGCCATGAGACTTATAAGATTACACCTTAGAAAGTTAAAGTTTGTTGAGTTAAACGACGTCGTAGTTTTAGTTAGAAAGAAAGAAAGAAAGGACACGTTCGTAAATTGCCCCAGAGTCGTTTAATGTTTGATTAAAGAAAAGCATTAAGAGACTTGACTATATCATTTTGCAAAAAATATATTGAATTTTTAATACAATATTGTTAATTTACTTTGCTTTTATCTAGCGGCATATAAATCTACAAAAAAAATAGGACAACTATTGAATACAATTTCCTGTCCCCAACAATTGTTGTTTGGCAGAAAATAGCGGTTTCGAGCACTTATAAGCAAACTGACGACCGCTTAACGAAATGGCATATTGTGTCATACTGTGTCATGTGGCAGTTAGTTAAATAAGTAAGCGCTCGCAATCGCTATTTTAAGAAGGAAGATGACGTTTGCCTCCCATGGGTACTAACCTTTAAACCTACCAACCTCTTCCTAAAACTTGAAAAAAAACTGTGACAAGGAACTTCTTTTCGTTGGCTATTGTTTGCGTCATCGTAATTTTCACGCGTCACGCACCCTAGCGGGGCAGTTTTCTATGTTTGAGTTTTGGTGGCCTGGATTGCGGGTTTTCGACACAGATGGCGCTATGATCTAGAAAGACCTGTGCAAGAGATTGAACCCACACAATTTATTTCGTTTTATGTGAAAACCCCGCTATTTACGGCTTATATTACTTTATATTATTTTAAAAGGCGAAGAAACGAACCCATAAAATTAGTTTTGGTTGTGACGCATGGATTTTTACTTTTGGGGCAAGCAATGTATGGCGCGCCGACCGCCTCCTTTATTTGCTTATGAAAAAGGTTACAGTTGAGATCGAATCATTAAGTTTTAAGTTCATCTTTTTCAGCCATATAAAGATAGCATGCAAATATTGAATTAGGACTGCAATAAAATAAAAATTTCAACATTTTTACTCAAGTCTACGTTATACAACTAATCAATAATCAATAAGTACAAATAAATTAATTCAATGCATAAAATATCAAGTTATGAAATAGTAAATTATATAAACATGTCATCATTAAAACAAATTAACAATTGAAATATAAAAATTCATTAACACTATAAAAACAATGTTCACTAAGCCATTTGTACAGGGCAACTTTAAATCTATTGAATGGTAAGTCCTTTATAAATGTAGGTATTTTATTGAAGATAGTAATACACATCCAATAGCAGTTTTTCTTGAATCTAGCGCTCATAGGAGTCTTATTAGACACTAATCTACTGCCATTTCTGGTGTTTCGCACATATATGTCTTTAGCTTGTTTAAAGTAGCACAAGTTTTGTTTTGCAAATTTGGCAATTTCAAATATGTAAAGGCAAGGAAGAGTTAAGATTTTGAGGTGTTTAAAAAGTGGTCTACATGGCTCGTCAGGCGCTGAGCCACATATAGCCCTGATACATTTTTTCTGTGCAATAAATGCCTTGCCCACATTTGAACTATTTCCCCATACAATAATACCATAACGGAGTACAGGTTAAAGTTTAATGTTAAAGTTTACAAGTTGTTTGTTAGTTGGTGGCTTACGCTTAACTGGTTATAAGTAATTAAAATAAAATACGTTATTGCGGAAAATGCTGACGCGCAAATATGCGAGCGTCGACTTGACCCAAATTATTGTGCGGTTGCTAAACCGTACAAGACTTTTCTTCACCCATGTTGGCCTATTCTGATAGATCATGACCTCATCCATCTACGGTTTTTGGCTGAACCACTACTTACGGGATACCCTGTATATTCTCAACTGTGAAGACAAACGAGTACAAAGTGACAAGATTTTCTATAATTTCCAGATAGGACAGAGGAGTGACCCTTTCAATCAAAAACCAGTTGCGGATAAACTTGAAAGGTGTACCACAGGGGTTAATGTTCGGTCCGATATTTTTCATCGAATCAAATAGGTAGTACTCTCATTTTACAGAATCGGCTATTGGAGTTCATTGGAGCGAGGATATTAAACTAATAAAATCTGTGTACGGATTGTATCCGCACTGAGAGACACGCTTTGGTTAATTTTATCTTGCAGTTCAGTGACCGGTGCGTAGTGTTTCATAAATATCTAAAACTTCGGCCTTTTTAGTTCCGCATTCTTGTTAGTAAGTAGGTAGGTATTGGACAGAAGGTAAGAAAAAGTATGTAAGTAGGGATAGCAAGTTTTGAAAATAAGTACCTAATACTTAAAAAATGTACTTAGTCTTACTTTTTGTACTAATGAAGAGAAAAAACAATCAAACTCAACATTCGTACACTACGACGTATGTTACTTTGAAAAAAAATATCTTTAATTTTGCTTAGTCAGTTAGCTGTTCCGTAGGCCTATTCTTAGGCTATGGTTTAGTATCTATTCGCCAGCAAAACGCTGGCGTAGATAGTAAGTTGAAAGTGTTTTATGTATTCAGATTTAGTTAGTTGGTAATTTAATGCAACGAGTAAAACAACAAATATTTTTAACACAAATAAGTAATCAGAAAAAACAGTTGGTAGCCCAGAAATTCTGACTCGTATTAGGGATTGGAAATGCGCCACGTCAGTGTACGATGCAATGCACCAGATTTAGAATGCGCTGCGACTCCCCTTTGATGGGAAGTGGAATATTTTAAGGGCATTCGTCTCGCCTTGAGGGAGACCGGCTAAAAATACTAAGAAAATACTTGTGATTACTATCATGCTGGCTGGAAACAAAGTAAGTCTGTGGATGTGTACTCGGGTACATTGATGAGTGGTGGTCATAGAAATATTAATGAAGTCCTTTCTCTGATCTGATGTGGTGGTAGATATGTGCTCCTTCAATGCAAATAAAATCGAAAATTATTCATAGTTCAGTAAAAAAGAATGTTTCTTTGTTCTGGATATCTGGATCTTACTGAAGCTCAATCGTTTCTGCTACTCCCAATGGTTGACTGGTAGAGAATGCTTTAAGCATTAAGTCTGCCATTTGTACTTTATTTTGTCAATGCAATAAAGAATAAAATAATAATATAAAGCTTTAATAGAACAACTTAATAGCCTAAGGAATTTATGATACAATTTATTTTTGCACTAATTGATTCTACATAAATGAGCTCATTGTAGAACGAAAACAACACTTCAATGTCTCACACCAGTTATCTCTCAAACGAAAACAAGCTACCTACTACATGTAGCTTGAACGCCTGTGTCATGATGCCACTATTGTGACTATATGACATAGTGACTAAATAAGGCCTCTGTCTGAGAGAGGTGATGTCAGCCAAAGCGGGCGATCTTGGGCTCATTGCTTTAAATGGAGTTACGTCAACTCGGCGAGGACAAACGTCAAAACTGCACGTAGGTGTCGCTTAAATTATGTAGGTAGATAGTTTGGAGGCGTCCGTAGGCCGGTTACATTCAGTGCCTGCCGAGATAAGCTTCAACGAGTTATATCTATGATGATAATAACTCGGGCAAAAATAAATAAGACCATCCTTCGACACGAAGTAGTTTTTGAGGTTCATAGGCTTGGGGATATAGCCAGCCATCCTGTGCCCATTGTCTCCAAGGTCCTAGTATTTTTTTATAATAACTAGGCACAAGGTACAAAATCTCACCTGATGGTAAGTGTTGGTAAGGCCCCTAGAATGGATCATGCCTGACTAGTAACAGTAGTAGTGATGGCCGTCGTCACCTAGCGTCCTGAAACCGAGAGCTGAGATCCAGTGTCAGAAAATGTGAATTTCTGGCTGTCGGAGCCTAGTTTTTTTGATTTTACAAGAAAACTATTTAAGCGCAACCGCAACTATTACATTTCCAACACCTAGATGGCTGGAAGAGATCTCTTTTAGGGATAAGCCCGCCTTTGTTACATTGTGACTTCTTGTATTTTCTGTATAAGTGCATTAAAGAATATAATAATAAAATAATAAACTATTGTGTCACCTACGCTACCATGAAACCTGGCTCAGCCGCCCGGATCTACATGTAGTAAGTGTATAACTAACAGTAGCTATCAGTGTGAATGATGGTATATTTTGTTTGTGTGTCGTTGTGACAATGCAGTGGTAATGTAATGTACCTAGCTTAAAAGACTTGGGAAATCAAACAAAGAAATTCAACATAATTTTCTTTTTATTTCATGTCACCGGAATGTGATGCGAGTCAGCCGGAAGGGAAATAAATAAACATCGGCTTATACTCTTTAGTATTCCTCGGCGCCTTCGCCCTCGCCCTCCGCGGAGTCCATGCCGACCTCTTCGTAGTCCTTCTCGAGGGCCGCCAAGTCCTCGCGGGCCTCGGAGAACTCTCCCTCCTCCATACCCTCGCCGACGTACCAGTGCACGAAGGCCCTCTTGGCGTACATGAGGTCGAACTTGTGGTCGAGACGGGCCCAGGCCTCGGCGATGGCGGTGGTGTTGGACAACATGCACACGGCACGCTGCACCTTCGCGAGGTCGCCGCCGGGGACTACCGTGGGCGGCTGGTAGTTGATGCCCACCTTGAAACCTGTAGGGCACCAGTCCACGAACTGGATGGTGCGCTTGGTCTTGATGGTGGCAATGGCCGCGTTCACGTCCTTCGGCACCACGTCGCCTCTGTACAGCATGCAACAGGCCATGTACTTCCCGTGGCGCGGATCGCATTTCACCATCTGGTTCGCGGGCTCGAAGCATGCGTTGGTGATCTCAGCAACCGACAGCTGCTCGTGGTACGCCTTCTCGGCGGAGATGACGGGCGCGTACGTGACGAGGGGGAAGTGGATACGCGGGTAGGGCACCAAGTTGGTCTGGAACTCGGTGAGGTCGACGTTGAGGGCGCCGTCGAAGCGCAGGGAGGCGGTGATGGAGGAGACGATCTGACCGATGAGTCTGTTCAGGTTGGTGTAGGTTGGGCGCTCGATGTCAAGGTTACGGCGGCAGATGTCATAGATGGCTTCGTTGTCGACCATGAAAGCGCAGTCGGAGTGTTCCAGGGTGGTGTGGGTGGTCAGGATGGAGTTGTAGGGCTCGACGACGGCGGTGGAGACCTGTGGGGCCGGGTAGATGGCGAACTCCAGCTTGGACTTCTTGCCGTAGTCCACGGAGAGGCGCTCCATGAGGAGGGAGGTGAATCCGGAACCGGTGCCTCCTCCGAAGGAGTGGAAGATGAGGAAGCCCTGCAGGCCAGTGCACTGGTCGGCCAGCTTGCGGATGCGGTCGAGCACCAAGTCTACGATCTCCTTGCCGATGGTGTAGTGGCCACGCGCGTAGTTGTTGGCCGCATCTTCCTTACCAGTGATAAGTTGTTCTGGATGAAACAACTGTCTGTATGTGCCAGTGCGGACCTCATCTGTTGACAAAATAAAGAAATTGTTAATATGCTGTAATATTCGTCCACTAGGAATGACTTCATGCAAGATATTATGATTCATTAGCTTGTTTGAATAATAGATTGTTTTTTTATTATTTTCTTGATGCAAAAGCAGTGTCAAACAATACTAACCAACTACTGTGGGTTCCAAGTCGACGAACACTGCTCTTGGCACGTGTTTGCCTGCCCCGGTCTCGCTGAAGAAGGTGTTAAAGGAGTCATCACCGCCTCCGATGGTCTTGTCTGTGGGCATCTGGCCATCGGGCTGGATGCCGTGCTCAAGGCAGTAGAGCTCCCAGCAGGCATTACCGATCTGGACTCCGGCTTGGCCAACGTGTACAGAGATGCACTCACGCTGTTGACAAAAAAATATATGATCAGTATGTATTGTATTATTGATCAATGGACTTTATAAATTGTACCTTATGAATGGAAATACTGGTAGAAAGAGGGAAAATTTATTACCTATGCAGTCAGCCTACAAAATAGCTCTATATTACTCTGATATGAGCTACTTATGTTTTAAGTAGGTACTAACTTAATATTGTACCACCGATGATAAAAAATATCCCATTGTAGGTTGGTAGAGTTGGTTACCTACATAAGTAGGTAGTAAAAAAATTCGTAGTTGAATGTTGCATGCAAGATTGAAAGTAACTTTCGATAAACTCAACTAATTATTCCTCATGACAAAAGAAGACAAGAGAAAGGTGAAAGTGCTAATTACAGGGCAATGTCATGGTGAAAAGTAGGCCAACCGATTTCAATCGATCCATTATGGAGAACTTTCTCAACTTTGTCTTCCATTACGTTGCTAAGAGACGGATGAGTAACTAAAGTGAGCAACCTTGAATGAGGTCAGCAGACACTGACACGTCACCCACCAGATAAATCAATATGGAAAACGGACCGATGAGGTAATACGCCAATTCAAGGATCAGTGACATGCTAATTTGTTAAGATACAAAGAAGTGACTAGTGAAAACTTGGAAATAGGTAACTAGTCAAAATCAATATAACAAGGCGTGGCAACCGGCATGGCAGCCTTGATTAGTCGGATAACGGTCAGCCTAGGCACGATAACAGCTCGCCAACTTTTCGACTGGTTATTAGTTAGTTAGGTACCGGCTTTTGTTTCTTCTAAAATCGTGATAGAAGGCAGAAAAATTGAAAATCGAAACATGGGTCAGATCGTGTAAATGCAACCGAAATAAAGATGTCATTGTTTATAAGAGAAAAGGAAGTAAACGGCTGACACTTCAACGTGGCCGGCGAACGAGCCGACAAAATGGTGGCATAGCCACCGCCCGGTGTTTTTCTAAGAAAATCACGGATAAAACGAAACATAAACACTAGATAATACAAATAAATGAATCACTTACCATGTTGAATAGAGTTTTGTAGGCTTAACGTACAAAATAAATTAATTTAAATAAGTCAGTTCGTCGTTCAGCGCGACCGGTTAAGAGGCTTGCCGAACGTGTAGTAACGCGAAAGTGACCGTTAAAATCCTTTTTATAGTGTCGGCCTCACGGGGGAGCGACGCTTCAAATCGCGCATTGCGATTGGCCCGTTCGAATGCCGCATGGGTGGATCAACCAATAAGGTCACAGCTGCATTATATCACCATTGCGGGAATATGTGGGTTGGTGATTCATTCACCCTTTGGTGTTGTGTAGGCTTAAGTTTATCGACACGATATCGATAACGCTTTCGCGATGCAAGAAAATCAAGGTATTAAATTAATTTAGTTATCTATTTATTATTTAAATATTTGTGAGCACTTTTTAGTTTTGACATCCTTGTAACTTTGAAGTAGCCGTCTTTATCAGACAAAATCCAAACCTTTTTGAAACGATTCGTGGACTCCGTAACCGCACTAAATTACACTTTGTGGACCGTTTGCTTTGTAAAACTGCACTTTGCAATAAAAGTTTCTTCGCAATGGCTCCAAAAATATATAATAATCTCCCTGACTACATTAAAGAATGCGATGCTTATGATACATTTAAAAAGAGGCTAACGACATTTTTAATTGATCATTCCTTTTATTCAGTTGAAGAATTTCTACAATTGAAATATTATTTTTTTATATTTACTGACTTCTGCCTGATTGTCTAAAATACCTACTATGCTTTAACATTTTCTCTATTAATTGTATTATTAAATTGACATACCTAACTTGAATGAATTGTGTATCTGACTAACCTTGACTTTCATTGACATTGTGTATTTAATTTGATTTTAATCTTAATTATTTGTATGCCAATATGGCTGATCACAGCATGTACCTTTTCCACCTTATCTGTAATAACACCATATTTACCTGTGTTTCACAAATAAAATTGATTTGATTTGATTTGATTTGATTTGTAATATCATGTTTTATGTAAACAAATGTTTCTGATTTCCGAGAACAATACGACTGCATTCGCGCCTTTTGTGTTTCTTCCCTCTCCGTTCCCGTCACAGTTTGATGTTTTATAGCTTAAAGTTTCCTGGATAAATAAGCTATCCACCAACAAAATTTTTTTTTTCAAATTAATAAATCGCTCCAGTAGTTCCTGCGATGAGCGCGTTCAAACAAAAAAACAAACACTTCAGATTTATAGTATTAGTATGAATACCTATATAAATTTGTGCACTCTTGCACTTGCTGCCGAACCTGCGGCCACAGTCTGAAGCACAAGATTTTTTTTTTACATTTCGCCTTGATAAGTTTAATTTTCTGCTACATCACACTTAATGCACCTACATAAGTAAAAAGGATATCTTTGATGAATCGTAAAAAAAATTTTATTTAAGCTTTGCCTTATGAATTTGCCTTATTGAACGCCACCTAGTTGTTCAACAGATAAAATTACTTTGTTTTATTGCGTTTTATATAACGTTTAGCCGATTTTTACTTCCCAATTATGGTTTCGCAGAATTTAATGCCACCGAATTATCACTTATCGTTATTGTTTCCTAAAAGTTCAAAGAGAATTCGAAAGCGTATAATATTCAATTCATGTAATGTGTAATTAATGTTATTTTTTTATGTTTAAAACATTGGAGTTCATGATTTACTCGTGTGTGGAACAAGTACACATGAATCATGTTTCAGTTATTGTCAATAATGTTAAACATATTTATTAAGATATCTTATTAATGATTGTACAATTGTTTTTTGTCCCAAATAAAAAAATAAAATCACATTAATTTTCCCATACTTTGAGCCAAAATAATAATATCTATGCAGGTACTTATTTCATTTTTGGTAGTTATAAGTACATAATCTGTAGGTTTTTAGTAAAGTTAAGCAAACTGAAACTCTGGAATTGCATGTATAATTTGCATAAACCCTGAATCAATTACGAACTAAGTCACTAAAAATAATAATCCTAGTTTTATCGATATTGAGATGTCGATTCAATTGGGCACATCACTAAAAATCGTTATGGCAGCGGACGCACGGACACGGCCAGAGATATCCTTACACACACATACACAACCTACTGGATCGACCGTCTGGATTTTTTTTTTAACATTATTTTTTGGCATTAGAATGACCGAATCACTGACGAAAATGATATCATTGCATTGTATGTTCTATTATGTATGCTATTATTATACACTTGCGTAGCAAAATAACCCGTATTTTGATGAAATTCATAATAATGGCTGCCTTACACGCACACATGTGTACAGTATAAAGACACAAACGGCAGCTGATGGCCTTTTATGGAAGAATGCAGTGGTTGTTAAACTTTTTTTAATAATTATATTATAAAACTGCTTGCTGCATTGTGTGGGTGTTATTGTCACATAGAAATATCATTAATTTTATGGATTGTCAGTGAGTTGTTACTACTACGTATAGAGCTATGTCAACCAAAAAAATTGTCGCGAACACGACGACAAGATTGTTGTGAAGTTTGCTTTGAAAATTTGAATTTCGAATTATGATTTGACTACGAGTTGATGACCGTGTCATCAATTCATGGAGCACAAAATTTGTTTGTGATGTCAGCTCCATATGCTAGTTAGTTATAGTAGGTCAATGCCGTTGATGCCGTCAATGGTGATTGTGTGCATGAAACTCATGACATACAATCAATACTTACTGAATCAGTATCAAATTTAAGTTAGGTTATGTATTATTTGATAAATAACATGTATTAAAAAAAACTAGGTCAGTCGAATTGGCTAAGGTTGGGCTGTTGGGCGTGGGTGGGCACATGTGAATAGGTCGGTAAATTATGAACTTAGTTCATAATTGCTATCACGCAACCATGATAATGGCCGTTCCTGTTACCTACCTACCTACACCTGCCTTCACAAATAAATTATACAAGCCTCTACACACTTGAATAATTCGCTCACACACGCACGCACCATCGAGTGCACGAGTGCATCGCACGGTAAAAACCTAGTCAGTATAATTAATAATGCCAAAATTTGACCCCAAAATACCCCAAATAGTAGCTGTTTTTGTATTGGGGTAGATTATTAACTAATCTACATATTTACTACTTGTGACCAATCCGTCCGACCATATAAGTGACGTATATCCGTATATTAAGCCGTTGTCCCGGCTAATATCGATTGGTATTAGTCGTTAAGCCTAGTCAGAGGCCCTGTGGGCGGCTTGATAAAAATCTGACAGCAAGGTTGGTCGCTTGTCGCTTGCCTTGCAAACACCCCTCCGCCAATCCGCACTGAGCCCGCGTGGAGTATGGCTCATTACTACCTCATATTTGAGGTAAGGCCTTTGCCCAGCAGTGGGATGCTTACAGGCTAAACTTAACTTAACTTAGTTCAAGTCCAAGGCGGCTACTGTTTGCAAGATAAATATATTAAACTAAGTAATGTATGATTATCAATTATTATCACAAAAAAGTTGGGAAACGTAGGCCACAAAAGCACAGCGAGCGTCGACGGAGTTTGGCATATGACTCTTGAGAACGCTTTTGTCAAATAAAGTTATAGGTACCTAGGTACCATATAATATTGTAATTGAATCATCGAAAATAATTTTAAGCGAAAATCATGGAAGGAAATTTCAAATCGTATTTTTCCCTGTATTTTCCATTGAATCACTTTAGTTTGTGAAAGTGCGCCATCTAGTTTAAGTCTTTCCAACTACACAATTGATTTAGAATGCCTTGCTTTTGGAACTTGCTTGAGTGGTATTGCTTGTTTTGTTGCGTAGCTAGTAACGCCAATACGCCATCTAGTGTTAACTTCTAGAAAATTCATATCCAAAATCAGATTGTTGTAGGTTTAATTTTAAGATATTATATTTTTTTAACACAAATTGGTACCTCGATGAAATCAATGTTGTTAATTATTTCACATTATATACTATCTGTTACAGGAAGTAAATACTCTGTCTGTTGCTCTTACATTACAACCAATAAGTGTGAGTGAAAGAGACAGCTACTCTTTCTCAGTGACGTCCTCGACATACGATATTTCCGATTAGTTTTCCCGCGCTGCGCAGAGCAAGTGCGCGCCAAGTCAGAACGCGCGCGAACGTAACTTTTGCCGTTGGCGCTCGAAACGAAATACGAAAAATTAATAAAAATAATTAAGTGGTGCTGTAAAAAGAATGCAATTATCTTTAGGTGTGATTTAACAGTGAGTTTTGTGTGTGTTTCTTATTTGCAGACGGATTATTCAAAGCAGTAAGTTTTATACCTAATGTAACTTACTTTTCGCGATTGCGACCTTGTTGTTTTCTTGAGTTTTTGAGTATGAAACTTGTAAATAAATATTTATCTTATTTGAATGATGTCGCCGGCTATAAAAGGCAGTGGCCGTTACTCACAGATATGGCGGTGTAGATCGGATGTAGGATCTACTAGCGGACCTAGATCGGTCTATCTCAGGGCCGGTACCGGCTAGGTAGGTACCCAAGATCGCGAAAGTCTCGGTATTGTACTGTGTAGATTCAATGAAAGATATTAAAACAACTTTCTATGCTTGTAAAGCTGTAAGCAGCTTTTGTTACAACAAATTATGTTAACAATTTCGTCCGTGGGGTTTTACAGTTCAGAAAGTTATGTTATTTTATTATTTAAAAGTTTTTTTTGACTGATTAAGCTCTGCTTTTTATTACTTTCCTTATTGATTAATAATTATAAATAAATATATATTAATAAATTACCTTCTTAGCTTATATAAATTATATGCAAATTCAATTGAACCACCTCGCCTACACTATGTAATGCGATCGGCAAATAATTGACACTGTAATTGAGGTGAACGATGCATAGGTGAATTAATAAGCTAGACTAGATACCTAGATCACAAAACCTAAAATAATAACAGATCGAAGTACTGCAATGACCTATGTAATAATAGTCATATATTCGTAATTGGAGGGACCGCTAACTTTTTGAATCTACGTGTTCTCCATGAATACTCGCAGTGCATTTCGATATCTCTGTCATGTACCTAATTTAAATCTTAACCAGTATGTATCTCATTTAAGTTCAAGCATCAAAAAGTTACTAAGCAATCAAAATTATATTACGCCTAGGACACGAATCAATCATGTTCTTGACCGATCGCCCACTACACCCACAGTTTACCATTGACTAACGTAAATCAATGTTTTGCTTCTTTCTGGTACTCCCACAAGCAGATGGTGGTAAAAATGTAGGCGGGACCGGATGGAGAATATTATATGCAGCATTAGTGGCCATAAAATATGAAACGATATATCAATATGGCAACCACAAGAATATTTTTATCGACGTCTAAAAGTTTTGAAAAGCAAGTCATTTTTGTTTTCATCCAAGTTTTAGAGAGGTAAAACATAATTTGCTACTACAGAAACCTCCAAAAAAAGTAAAAAAGCCATACAAGTAACTAAGTATTTAATAAAACGAACGTATTGCACTTCAGTACGAAAGTAAGATATTTTTTCGTTTTTGATGTTTTGTTTATGTCACTAATAAATAATAAGAAATATTTCTGTTGCCGAGAAAATGGTAAATTTTGCACAGCTGCGCAACATACCGATAAACAAATGATCAATGGTCGAAGAATCATCTGAAAATATGTAGCTTTCAAGAAACGTAGAGCAACTTTGTTGTTTCTGCCAAGAAATTGATTTCTATGTTTTGATTCATATAAGTACTTTATTTGATTTTTGGAACAGACGGTATTGCGGGAGAGCTTATAGTAGAAGCTTATTAACACGTTCCGGGACACTACTCCAGACACAATAGATGTTTTATTGTTTTCACGCCTGTAGGCGTTCACTGTCCCGGAACGTGACTGATATTAATTTGATTCAGCATCGATACATTACCTACCAATACCACTGTAAGCAGCTAAAACAAGTAAACAGTATCCGATTCAATAGTACAGCAGAAAACTCAAAACAAATAGTTCCAAGACTCGGCGAACCTTTGCGCTCTTTTCTCCGCTAATAAGTATACTTAAAGTATTCCCTTAATAACAGCTGCAAGGATCCAGCAAGCTGACAATAAACAGCATGATCAGTAGTCTCAGCAGGAGATGCTGTTCTGATTCACTTCAAACAAAACATTTCCAGGATTCAGCGGACCTTGTGCTCGTTTCTCCGCTATTTCGGCGCCGGCGCAGCTAACCGCAGTGCGTCAGCGTGTCGATTTGTTTTCGTTACCTTTATCAACTTTACTCACCGAAGGCTAGGTAATACTGAAAACTTGTGAATGACTGGAGAATCCTTGGAGAACCGTCATCGATGCATGACATAATCGAAATAAATTGTTTAATTATTGCAGTTTTTGCGAAATAGTTTATGATCGAGTCGATGAGTTAATAATTGTCTTATATTTATTTGTAGAAAAGTTATTTATTTAAATAGATAAGAAATTCAAAGTGAGTTTTCTCCGGTTTTTTGTAGTAAATTAAATGGTTCCAAAAACTTTAGAACATCCGTTCTTTATTCAAATCTTTTTCAAATAAAAATTCAAATCTTTTTTCACACCGTAGTGAGTAATACTAATATCCGCAAAAGTTAACAATAAAATGAATTAATATTCAAAACACGAAACAGTTTCTCGCGCTTTTTTTCATTTTATTTCAATCTATACCAAAATGGAGTCCAATTGTAGCTATCCAAACTTTCTCACAGGTGGTATCAATACTAACTATCGATACTATACGTTTATAACGAAAAAATGGATGTCCACCGAACATTTGCAAAAAATTTAAGGATGGGGAAGGCTATGGTGAATGGTCTGTAAAGGCTGTGTAATTTCATGCAAATGAAATCTGCCGCTTTCTTAACACGTTCCGGGACAGTGAACGCCTACAGGCGTGAAAACAATAAAACATCTATTGTGTCTAGAATAGTGTCCCGGAACGTGTTAACAAATAGCGCTCCTCCAATACTTGGCCCATCTATAAAGTTCCACAAATATTAGCTGCTTTTCTAGCTGTTCTCCCCCGATACAAAACTTCCATTGGCCAATCCATAAAATTACTTACTATATCTGCTTTTCTAGTTGTTCTCTAAAAACTTAAAACAATATTCGGTCTGTGTGTAGGTAAACAGTGCGATGCCGATGACATCATGTGCCGGGGCGCTAATATTAAATCTTGGCGGCCAGCCATCGTCGTGGATCATGGAAATGGCAGGGAAATATTACGGAGACGGTGGGTCAACGGCTCGGGAATAGTTCTGGGATTTAGAAGATCATGCTGATCAGAAAGCAGTCACTTGTATCTAAAACTAGTGGTCCCAGCGAACTCCGTTTCGTCCCAGCCATATTTCATGATTTTTGTCCTATCCCAAGACAAATCTAACAAGGTAAAAACCATGAAAATCGGTCCACCCGTTCGCGTGAATGCAGTCGCGAGGACCGCTAGTACACTATATTTGGTAACATCAGACAGACCAATAGGTGAATAGGTAAGTCCGGGTGACATGAACTTAAATTTTTTTCCTCAAACTAAATCTGCTCAAGTCAAGGGCACGTCGTGTAAGGCTATTCTGGACTTCGTTACTTGGAATACTAAATGTGTCATTATTCGCAAAGGACCTTATGTGGTCATCCGTGTCAAGGTCCTCAAATGATGGATTAGCCGGAACGGTTATTATTGGGACATGATTTTGATTTAAAGCTAATTTAATTTGTAAGTAATCCAACATTTTAAGACTTAATCTAGGGCCTCCAGTGTAATAGTAAGATAGGTCAGTTTTGTTCAGTTATCTTTTAAAAAGACGCTCTTATAGTTGTATTTACTCCCTAGTATATAACTTCATAGGAGTCTTCAAATATATTTCTCATAAACAAAACGGCATCAATTTCAGTAAGTATCGGTATCAGTATCATTCCTAAAACCAATTCGCCCAAACTGAATACTTCTGTCAATGCTAACATGCGTGTATTTCCTTTCACACGTTCGTCCTTCTACGTCCTTGTTCCCAATAAAATCGTCGGAAATATAGTGTTTTATAATAAGCGTTTACTATAGGTTTATTTTTGATTTCACCTGTTGGCCGGCGACCAACTGGGCTTCCTCGCTTGACTCACTCAGGAAGAGTCAGAGCTAGACCTGGCTTATGGCCTAGATATTGATTCTGGTTGCACTTCCGCCAAATGTAATTTGTATTCGGAATAATATTTATCTGGTGGTTCTCTGCGACTTCAACCAAAAATGTCGGAGCTTCCGTACATCGTACCAGTTTTCTGAAAATTTCCAATTTACTTGTCAATTTACAAAATCTTTAAAATATTTTTCTGGAAACTGTAACGAAATCGGTTCAGCTAACGCGAGATAATCGCGGACAAACATAACATACAAGTCAAACTAAGAACCGCCTTTTGAAGTCAGTTTAAGAGTTGTTCGTGTCCATGGGAAAAAGGATAGCTTTCAAATTAGGGAGGCTATTAATGAGAAATACAGTAAAAAAATAGGATAAGAATTGCTGATTGATACATTTAAGCTTTGTGGTTCGCGGTTCGAGTAATCAATAATCTCTTTTCTTTATTTTTTAAACTTACTTCAGTATATTCTTGTTTGAAAACTGTTTTTTAAGCTCTTAACAAATTGTCTGCGATATTATTAAAAAGGTCGCTTGGCATCTCATCAAGTCTGCTTTGACTCAGGTGAATGAGATCATTTGTATTGTTTTTACACTTTATTTTAATGCAGATAACCTCATGTTGACATTTTCTGCGCTATCAGCACAAACCCACAAATTGACTGTAACTAAACTCTGACTTTATTCTGTTACCTCTCTATAACTCGGCTCAGCTAAACCGATTTTGATGAAAGTGTAGCAAGATTAAGGTAAAGGAAAGGACCTGCAACTGATGGTAGAATCCGCTAAACGTTAGTTTAATCTAGTATGGGATTATATGCGCGCTTAAAGCCGCTATAATAATCCGCTAGAAATATACAATTTCACTGATTTTGTATGAGAATATTAACAAAAAAAATGCAAATGTCAAAATTTAACGTAATTTTAATGTAATTAAACTTGTGACTTAAATGGGAATATATGTATTAAGGGGTCGTCCATTAATCACGTGAGGCTCAAAAGGGGGGGGGAGGGGGTACGGAAAACATCACGAAACATCACGAGGGGGGAGGGGGGGGGTCTCGTTAGACATCACGTGCATTAATTTTATTTATTTTTTGTCAAAAAGCGCTATTTCTAGTATACTGTCCACGAAACGCCCACGCGTATCCTCACGCTACGAGGGAGGGAGGTTCTCTGTGTAGTGCGCGAGGATGATGATGCCGAGTGGCTTGACGAAGTTAATATGTCACAAACCTCTTTGCCAATAACAACTGCCAGTGAAGAAGAAGCTTTACCAGTTGTAACCTTAAATGAAATCTTGCAACTCCACGTGGGAGAAGACAACATTAATTATTTTTTATTAATTAATTATTTATTCATTAATTTTATTGCAAATACATATAAATGTTTTTCGAATCAAAACGCCATTTGTTAAATATTTTTTTCCAGTCAAAAATAGCCTTTACATAGACTTCCAAAAAAATACACGTGATCCAAGGGGGGGGGGGGGGGGGGGAGTGGTCCCAAACCTCACCAAATATCATCAGGGGGGAGGGGGGGGTCAAAAAATGAGAAAAACGACCTCACGTGATTAATGGACGGCCCCTAATTAGAAATATACAATTTCTCTGATTTTGTATGAGAATATTAACAAAAAAAATGCAAATGTCAAAATGTTACGTAATTTTAATGTAATTAAACTTGTGACTTAAATCGGAGCTATTTCTGATAGCTGGAAAAGCTGAACCGTAATAATTATAACATCTACTAAAATGTACCCTTTTCCAAAGGCAAATAAATATTCATTTCATTACAATGTATCGAGCAGGTGGTGAATCTATCCATTCATAACCGTAAACTCTTTTGTTTTATTTATAAGCTGTTTACTTGCCTTGTGTGTTGTTTAAGCCGCGCCTTGACACACTGTGCGAAGGTGTTACACTCGTTTTATTCAATGAAGTTACGTTTACCAATCGATATGTGATTTTCGTTTTTTCTTAATTCAATTAATTTATAAAAAATTCAGGGTGCATATTTGTGTTTCACGTTATGTTACTAACTTACTACTATGAATGAAGATATCTAAATAACAAACAAAGAAGAAAAAAATATAATTGAGACATGCATTATAAACTAGAAGGGTTCCGTTTTTTACCTTTCGAGGTACGAAAAAATAATCAAACGAAACCATTTCCTTGTGGCAAGGAAATGCTGGCTGCGTTGCCGCGTTGGATAGCTATGCTACTCCTTTGAGCTAGAAAAACCAGCCAGCTTTATTATTTGCCCTAACAGAATTTAATTTTGGAGCAATTTTTCTAAACAGCAGTTTAGCATGAAACGTTTTAACGTTCCTTATCTTAGCAGATACCTGCAAAGTATATAAACAACATATTTAT
The DNA here is from genome assembly GCA_963584085.1 of Pyrausta aurata. Lineage (NCBI taxonomy): Eukaryota > Metazoa > Arthropoda > Insecta > Lepidoptera > Crambidae > Pyrausta > Pyrausta aurata. The sequence goes on along the minus strand of OY757278.1, from coordinate 1,684,688 downwards.
AGTTTGTGCACACTTCATTTATAGATGATATCTCTGTTCTTTATCAGTCTTTATTATAACGACTGCGTTTACTGCGTTCAGCCAATGTCAAACAAGTGTTGTCAGATCTATTTTAGATCTCTGTTACAAACAAATTGTATACATTACAATCTTTTAGAGGTTAAAAACATTTTTGACATACTTTATAATTTAATGAATGACCACAGTGAGTTTGGTAGAAAACCACCATAGGACCGGGAAAGGATGAAAGTTAAAAGAAGTTCCAATCCAAGTTACGAATACGAAATCACACCAATGATACCTATGTAAGTATTAAGAAGTAGAAAATAAGCATTTCTAACCTAATTTAGTTAGAGACAAGTATAATCTTGAAAAAATCGAGTTTAGAACTGCGGTGGAAGTCTTGAAATTATTAAGGTACCTGTTTAATAGCAGATAGCGCCGCTTGCTTGACAAACGCTGAGATAAAGTTAGTGTTTTCGTTATGTTATTGATTGTGACTTTATCTTTATAAATGTATAAACTATACTTGAAATTGGCTTACTGTTATTTAAAACTTCTTCCTAATCAATAAAAGCACGATTTTTGTCTCAGCGCTTTTCGAGCGCCATCTGGTGGTCGACAAGTAAATGATGTCGAGGCTTCCACCGCTGGAACTTCTAACAAATGCAGTTAAAAATATAATTTTCCGTGTAACTTGAAATTGTAATTTATTTTTACGTGACATTTATCAGAATGTTGTGTTTCGAATCCAAAATAAATACAGCCAAAACCTGTCTGACACGTATCGTGGATTAGGTTAGGGTTGCTCTTCTCATTCTCATGCGTCACAATCGCTATATTATACCAAGTTTTAATATACTTAATTTATACCTACTAAATTGTAAAATAACGGGCAAGTCTCCGTTAGTTGCCGTTGCGCCAAATAAGTAAAACATTTGAACATACTTGACAACTAGGTATGTCAAACTCAGTCAATAATTCCTCTTTCTATCTGACGTCACGGCACAGAATACATAATAGTATGGTCTAGGTCAATGTTACAACTTAGAATTAATAACAATACAAATTCCGCAAATGTTTCCTTTTTTCGCTGTTCTAAACTCGACAATGCGAAGTCCGCAGATTGCCATAAAAAAGTAACTTTATCTAGCTACTTATAATAATATTTTATTTAGCTAAAACTAATGTTATTAATAAAGTATTTTACTCCAAATCTAAAAACTAATAGCAAGATCTTATTGACAAAATTAATTCCTTAACTCGTCAAGTATGTGTGAACGAGACACAATAGAAATTCCATTATTATGCGATTCCCGGCAGTCGTTTGATACCTGACTGATTAAAACACGGCCCATTCAAGTTTTCATTCTAGTCCCAATCCCAAATCCAGACAGGGCCTTAGTTCTGGACAGCAAGTTTTACTTCAGCAACCCTAACGCAGTCGACCAAACGAGGTGACCTTGCCAATTCGCCGTCCATTTTATCGTCGGCATTATTTACGGTTCTAATTAACATGTGACGGTGATGTAAGGCAATTTACAATGAAAGGAAAACTGGTACCGAAAAATATTTCAGTGTTTAGACGCCTTTTTAGGGTTCCGTAGCCGAATGGCAAAAAACGGAACCCTTATAGTTTCGTCAAGTCTGTCTGTCTGTCTGTCTGTCTGTCTGTCCGTCCGTATGTCACAGCCACTTTATTCTGAAACTATAAGCATCACATAGCTGAAACTTGGTAGGAAGGTGTATTTTGTTCACCGCTTTCCGATTCAGATACAAAAAGTAAGAAAAAATAATATTTAAGGGGGGGCTCCCATACATGATACTAAAACCTAAAATTTTTTTTTTACTCAAACCTATGCGTGTGGGGTGTCTATGGATAGGTCTTTAAAAATGATGTTGAGGTTTCTAAAACCATTTTTTCTAAAAGTGTAAGGTTTGAGATATAGACGCTTCCAAAGTGGTAAAATGGGCGTCCCCCCCCCATCTAACTTTTAAACTAAGAAAGTGAAAATTTTGAAAAAAATATCTGATGTAGATCTCAACAAAAACTTGCAACGAAAATTGGTTTGAAGGAGATCGAACCAGTAGTTTTTGAGATATTGCACATTTTTATCAACCGCAAATATAACTTTGTCTTTCATACAAACACTATGAAAAACAAAGTTATTTTTGCTGTCACAATATATTGTGATGTTTTCGTTAAGTGAAAGTAAGTGGACCCTGAATTCAGTTAAGGGTGGCACGGAACCCTCAGTGCGCGGGTCCGACACGCACTTAACCGGTTTTTACTTTTAGATATATATTAGAGTTCCGCTTTGGACTTTGACAGATCGCGAATAAAGCCTAGATTGTGAGATAGGAAATATTCGGGTGAAGAATTATCACAAGAATACTTACAACTAAGTTTGTCCAGGTCCCGGGTATTAAGTATTTACTATATTACCTACCCAAACAAACTGCTGGGGAATATAAGAGATAAGATAAGATACTTAACTCTTTATTGCACATCACGTATAGATTTTTTGGTCTTATCGCTATAAGCGATTTCTTCCAGACAACCTTACGGTTATTAGATTCTGTAGGTACCATGGGGATACCCAGGGTGGGTTATTCAATAAATTTTCAAACTATTCACAATTCACTAAAAATTTTACCTTTTTGAGTTTTTTAGTTGATAGATTTCAAACGTGCATGTCCTCAACTACCACAAGAAATCTTTTCATAAAACATGCAAATTATTGCAAATCGAGCTGTCTGTAGCATAAATCATAATCTATTACCACAATACGACATAAAAGCCGTTCATTCATAGTTTTACGAACTGAGTCTCCTTGAGTTTCCCCGTGTAGGTGTAGACAGAGATGACTAAATTTCTTAAGAACAACTTCATACGTTAGAAAGGGATAAACGATTTATTGCGGACGTTCAGAAGCAGTCGTTCGCACATCCGACAAACTATTTTCGTAGTTCATAGAAATAGTCCCTTGGCGACAGTACAGTAGCACAGAAGTTATTAATGTTATTATTGACAGTATCGTAGTTTACGTCATATACCGGTGCACAAAAGTTGCTTTACTCGTCAATCGTGCTAACTTAAGTTAGGCCTACTTGCGGCAGGCAAGAACTAACATCTAGCCCAAGGATAAAATCTAAATCCAAATCTGATAAGGGCATGGTGCGAAAAAGATTAATATCCTTCAAATACTGCAGACCCTTCACAATTTCACGGGATTTTATGCAACTTTTTCCTAAAGTTTAGTTTAGTTTAGTCACGGTATTATATTATAGCTGTGGCTTAGTATAAAAATCTTATACTGCACTCACTATTTAATGATTTAACTGTGACAGAGGGACATGTGATTTGTCGCCGTTCATTTGTTTATTTTCTGGCGCTGATGGTCGGTTCGGTGATTTCAGGGAAACTTACTCATGGCTTGAATAACAAATGTGGGAGTTTATGAGATCATAGGGCTGAGTCTTTGGCTGAGTCTGCTATAATACTCAGTCATTCAATAATACATATACTGTATACTGTTTATTGTAAAGCTAAATTGTCATACGCTCTTAAAAAGTTTCCAATCATCAATATAAGTAAATCAATGGGCAGCGAAGTTAGGCTTATATTTTACACTTTTATTTAAGGTAAAATATAAACAGCTAATCTAATAGATACATTATACAAATACTTTAAACTAAAACCTTAAAATGAGCACAAAATAAATAAAAAATCTGAACCAGGTTACTGTCCCGCGGAATGGCCCATAAGACAGTAGGCCACATTGCCTCCTTTCAATGGCCGGGCTTATACGCTGGCTAAGGTAGAAGCCATGCAGCCTTTGTAAATTCCTAACTAGGCGTTTTGAAATCTCACGAATCACGATACAAATTATAGGCACTTCACACTCAATACGTCCCAAACATATAAGTTTTACAAATGAAGTTTTTCTCGTATCGTTCGTAAGTGGTACGAAAATAAAAATTGCAGATACTTTTGCTGCAAGCCATAAGTGTTTGCTATCGACTAAAAACTATTTTGATCGGAATTCAACCTTCGGGGAAATCTGGAGCGAGTGTTCTTATGAATGCGATGACTGTTTGAATACACACTTGCTAAAAACTGCCGCAATCATTCATCCAATGATTTATTTTTAAGGAATTCTTTACACACATAAAATCTTCTTATTTATTGATCTTTATTAATAACAAAAAGAAAAAAATTAGAAACTTATCTTAGGTAGTCCTATTTCTTTAATTACCTCAGACTTCTTCTTCTTAATAATTGATTAATTCTTTATAATTGCAAATTGTTTACCAAAAGCTGGCCATATTCTAAACTTACGACGTTTAATTACTATCCCATTACTGCTGTCATGAACGTCCGATAAGAAACGTAATCCGCAACTATGCAGAGGAGAAGAACCAGATATAAAACAGAATAGTTACTAAAACGTAAACCTTCTCTTAAATATTACACTTTTCTGAAAACCGCATCAAAATCGGTTGAGCCAATCGCGAGATAATTGCAGACAAACATACACACATACAAGTCGAATTAAAAACCTTCTTTAGAGTCGGTTTAAAATCTATCTTTATTATCAATACTTCAGAATCAGAATCTCTGCATTTCGAAATCGCATAAAAAGAATAAGTATAGCATTGTAAAAGTTGTATTTAGGGCAGTAGCTGGTGGGCGGGCGGCATTCCCGCCCACGCAAACCGGGCACAATATTGTTCTGTCTTGTGCCTGGAGATGGCGAAACCATTGGCGAAACTATTGGTTTAAAATTGGTTTCGTGTTTTCAAAGAGTAAAATCTGAAATAAAATATTATCGATAATGACGTTTAATTGTTTGGTTCATTGGATAATTATTTTCTAACACCTACCTATTCAAAAACCGTTTCCTGAGGCAAGGACTATTATACCTCATCAAATCAATGTTAATCAACAATGAATAAATTATTTTTTATTTATTTAAATACTTTGTACAAATTTAGTGTACAAAGCTGGACTTAATACAAACATCACAATATATTGTGACAGCAAAAATAACTTTGTTTTTCATAGTGTTTGTATGAAAGACAAAGTTATATTTGCGGTTGATAAAAATGTGCAATATCTCAAAAACTACTGGTTCGATCTCCTTCAAACCAATTTTCGTTGCAAGTTTTTGTTGAGATCTACATCAGATATTTTTTTCAAAATTTTCACTTTCTTAGTTCAAAAGTTAGATGGGGGGGACGCCCATTTTACCACTTTGGAAGCGTCTATATCTCAAACCTTACACTTTTAGAAAAAATGGTTTTAGAAATACATTATCTGCGAGTCGAACCTTTGGGTTATGTAGAAAGAATGGCTGGCAACAGGTGCAGTAAAAAAACTTCTAAAGAAAGAAGGAACATCGCAATACGCACATAGTTCTTCTCCGATCAATTAACATGAGAGGTCAGTCCTAATCAGGCGAAACTTATATCTATGATCTATGCTGACAACTCATCTGATCACCAACAATTCTCCATAAACGGTCTTCATAGTTAAGTCTCTATTGGTAACAGAATAAAGCACATAAACGATTCTGCAGTAGTAAGATATGCGTAGGAAGGTAGCTAAGGAGTCAGACAAGCGATGACAAGGCCGTGTTTGATCATACAAAATATGTAAGTAATATGCTGGTGACAGATTTCTTCCTTTGTTGAAAATGAACGTGGGCTAATATGTCTAAGCGTTTGAACTTGTAGTGTACGCAACGTAGTAAGAGTACATGTACATATCCAAGCTATTTTGATTCGAACTACATTATTGAGATTATTCCGTTGGAATTTGACTCTCACTGTCTCTGACTTTGACTGTCAGTTCCTCAGATGTAACTATAACTGAAATGTTTCAGGTACGTACCACATTAACCGCATGTATGTATGTATTATACTTTGGAGATCCAGGTTTTTAAACTTTGCTGTAAAATCTATTTTATGACAAAGCTATGTTTACTTCAAATGAATCTTATTACATTATAAGTTGTTCTTCTCGCATCCTCAGAGCCGACCGGCGTCTGCGCAGCCAAGGTCAACCAGTCGCAAATTAGCGGCAGATAAGATAAGGCAAACTTGACCTCGTTCGAAAGATCAAGTTGAGGACCTAACCTTTACCTAGGGCTGTCCTAAATGGTAATTTTTTAAAGCGTATTTTTTATGGATGGAGATCTGAAACTGGCGTCCAATCACCGCTATTAATCGTCAGTCAATAACTGAGCAACAAAAGCTGTAGAATTCTACTATAAGTATACGAAAACGAGCAATTGGCTAAAAGAATAATGTGTTTTTCTACATACTAAGTAAATATGTATATTGCAAAGAGATAGCAAATAAAATTATTTGTGGTGAAATCACTCGATGTAAAACTAATTTGTGGTGAGATTGAAATGTAATCAATCATACTGTCGGTCGCCAAGAATAGTTTTTTAGAAGGGAGTAGGAATCGCTACTTATGTATGGGTATATAGCTTTTATTGCAGTTTGAAATCACAGAATATACAAAAGATAGAAAATCCAAAAAAAAAGTTTTTTTTTCGTTTTTTGTTTTTTCTTTTAATTTATTTAGCATTTAAAAAAAAACTTATCTAATAAAACATTTAAAAGACATTGACAAAAACCACTGAGGTTTGTCTGCAATGCCGCATCAGTCTTACGTCTCTAAAAATATTTAATACATTAATTAATACGTTAGTTAGGGTTGTATTTTTTTATCTTATTAGTTAGATAAACTGTGTAGCTTTCAAATAAGACTACTTTGAAAAAAAAATCATCATCATCATCAAGCTAATGACTTATGAATGACAAGCACACACACTACAAAAAATACGTTGAAATTAAAAAATAAAATATAATTTATTAAAAAATTTGATTAACAACAAAATAATTTTTCTTGTCGATAATTTTGGGTCTAGTATCCGCACATTTCTTTTGATCAAGTTTCGAAAATGCACATTGTATAAAAGTACTACATACTGAAAGTTACCTGCACAAGAGACTTTCCTTGACTAAAATCGCAGCGTAGGACGTCCACCGACAAGATGGACAGACGACCTTGTGAAGATCGCAGGATCGCACTGGATGCAGACCGCTCACAACAGGCCTATGTTCAGTAGTGGACGTCCTTTGGCTGATGATGATGATGATGGAGTTGTACTGGCGATCTACGAGTAGCTATTTCTCAGAAAACCTTGACCATGACAATACTGAACGTGGCCCTGATTCCCAACTGATACTTAATATTTATTGCGATGACATCTTCTGACACTTTCGTTGGAACAGCCTCGCTGATAAAATTGGCGCAATCGTGAGCCAATTATACAATGCTGTCATCAACATACGAGTAGTTTTAGTTCCTCTTATTCCGCTGAGTTTTATCAAATGAAGAGTAATTGACTGTGGCATTGTTAATTCAGTCCCAGTAGGTTATGGTCATTGACATTGTTTCAATTTTAACTTTGAAGGACATTTATGATAATTAATCTTAATTCAAATTTAATCGTTTATTTGCTAGAATACATACATTAAACTTTAGCACTTTTCTTGTCATAACTTCATCTTCCATTCTAACTTTAATGTATTTGGATTGTTATTTAAAATAATTATGTTTACTATATACACATATATAGATATATACAGGACGTATACTCATAATAGGTAGATCCCAACCACTAACATGTAATTTTGTGATGGACTGAAATAAATACATTTTGATTTTTGTTTTTTTTATAATAATTAATTGTTAGTTAGTCGTCTATTATCTATCAACAAACAAAAGAGACGACTTAACTAGAAATCACTAACAGTTGGAAATTCTTATATCCATAAAACCTCGGCGACTCCAACTTCGGATAAAATACCTCGTTCCATAGTTTATGGTCTTACGCAATCGACAAGATGTCGTCAAAACCGGTCTGTTTGTCCTCTAGCTAAAAGGGAAGTTCGTTTCTTGCTTATCTGAGTTGTTTCCTCGCAAATATCACTTGAGGTGCAGCATTTTGTTTAAAACTTGATATGACACTAGCGTAAGTAATAATAAATACGGGCCGTTTTTCACGGAGACATTCCTTATTTTGCAGGTACTGTTTTCTGCAGGATTCCGTTTAGTAGCATTAGCGTTTTAATGCTAATTTTCACACGAACATCCCGTTTGCAGTGACCCTAAATAACCGATGCATGTTTTTTAATTATCTAGTTTTTTCATTAAACTGGACCAGCCTCACCAAGTTCCACTTCTAATTCCAGTAATGCAGTGGTAACGCAGGGGAAACGGCCCTAAGAGTTGTATTTCATTATTTTAGTTGAACAAGCTGCATTCATGTTTAATTTAGCCAAAAGGATAAAATTAAAAAGTTCGTTAAGTTGAAAGCTTGTTATGAATAATCTGACTGATTTCCCTTGCATGTACCTAGTAGCTATATCACTTAAATTAATTTAATTAGCCGTATTAATATACAAAGAGCGCTGCCAGACATTCTTCTATTCCGTGCTTCTATTTAGCTTTTGCTCATGGGTGGTCTTGAATGCAAATTATCAATAGCACTATGTGAATGTGAATAAATAATAGCATTCAGTTCGCAAAGATATTTGCTTGGTGCGAGGTCAAGTTATATAATGAATTTAGTGTTTTCTATTGCATATTTTTTTATTCCAATAATGTACTACAAAGATTAGTACTTTCATAGCCAGGAAAGACAAGCCTACTTTTCTTTTTTTTTCAAATCTATTCTTCTTTTCTTTTAACAGCTATCTAACAAACCGTTGGCCAACGTTTGCATTCCTCATGAAATATTGGAGTCATCGGTGAATCACTCATTAGCAATGAAAGAAGCTTTGTTAGGGCAGATGTTAATTGCACGACCGTTGACCTCTGGCCAAAGGAATTTGAGATGAGTATGCATTACACTGCAAATTGCAATTTTAATACGTTTATACGTACAGTACAACAAATACGCCAAGTAATATCAGGCGGAGTTCCTCAGGGCACAACTATTGGTCCCCTAATATATTTGGTTCACAAAATTAAACTGTAACCCATGATGGGTTTTAAGGTCAGCATATTTATCAAGATATGAAAGAGATAGCGTCCATTGAAAGAAAGAGTAAAAGGCAATGCAAAAATAAAACAAAAACGAGCGAAACTCGCATGGTGATGTCATGCTGTAAGTCGAATAGCGGTCAAGGGTACATCTCAGGAGTGTACCGTGCAGAACAGAAGATAATAAAGAACTAGCTCTTATACCTAAGATATAAGACATATAAAATATAAACCTAACCTGCCGTCTGTACAGTGCTAAAATGCTGATAAACAGGTCAAAACCATCGAAACTAAGAAACGTTTGTTTACACACCGGTCTGAGTGGAGATCTATTTTCGTTGTTGGTTTTTATTTTGATAATCGGTTGGTAGGTTTTTTAATGTATAGGAATGTGGTATTTAATTAACAAAAATAGATTAGAGAATTCGTCATTTTGGACATGATAGAGGCATCTTAAGAAGATTTAGGTACTTACATGCAAAGATAAAATATGGAAAGAATAGAAATGACCTGTAGCGATTTTACAGTGGCGAACACTCTTAAATCATTTAATTGTAGGATCCTAAATATTCTGTTTTTTTTCGAAATTAAGCTTTCTCAACACCATCGAGGTGTTGATATTGTTTCCCGAAAAAAATATAAAAATGGTGTTAATTCTGTTCCTATTATTTTATTTTATTTGAACACAAAACAGTTTACAGTTGCGGTGAAACAAAATGTTTACGTAATACACTAAACTGTAAGCCAACAAAACATGTGCTTTAGGAAAGTTCATAAGAATGAGCATCGTTTCGCAAATTCAATTTGCAATTTGCATTTGCGAAACGAACACGAATTTGTCAGACAAGAAGCTTGTAACTTTTAAACTACTAGGTACTTACATTTATATAATTTTACTTTGATAAAACATACATAACCATAATATAGCTTAACGTAAAAAAAAAACATTATTATCAGACGAATACTTATTTATTTTATTTATTTATTTATTTACTAGCTTTTGCCCGCGACTACGTTCGCGTGGACTTCAGGTTCGTCCCGTCTAGTAGCGCAAAAAATGTGTTTTTTTACGACCTCACATTAGAAACCTCAAAAATTATAGCTTATACATCAGAATAAAATTATATGTTATTCTGATGTATAAGCTATATTGTGGTAAAGTTTCATTCAAATCCATTCAGTAGTTTTTACGTGAAAGAGTAACAAACATCCATACATCCATACTTACAAACTTTCGCCTTTATAATAGTAGTAGGATTTAATAATTTGTTTCAGGCAACAAAGGCCCATACAATATATACCTTAAAGACTAACATAAATATTTAAATAAAAACACAAAAAACATTCAAATAATACACTTTTTTGTCGGCGTAGTGTTCCGCAACTTGGTGTCAGGTACTTATGCAAGTAACTATTTCATTACATCTAAGACCCCGTTCAGATGACTAGCTTGATGCGCTTGTCGTGCGTGCGTCATCATTCCTGCATCGCGCTATTAAAGTTTTAGCCGTCAGTCCGTTCAAGTACCACTTCTCTCGTTAGCCGCTCGGGGGTCATAGAATCACGGGAAGCCAGTTCGCCAAGCTGGTCAAAGTTGGTGACGATCAGACCGGCGGCTCCGCTGCCAGGCCACGGCCAGTATGAAGTCGCACCACGACTCACCGTGATTCAGGATGCGTTGGAACACTGCATAGTACAGTATCTCGACACCCGCCTTTTTGCTGCTGATAGCTGTTGTTTTTTTTCTCATGTTCCTACGAATTCAATTTCATATTAAAAGTTGAGTGGGAGTGGTCTGTCTGAGCTTGCTCAATCGTTAATTTTGTCTTTGTTTCTCCTAGAAGAAACTAATTTGAACTCAAAACACTCAAAACAAAATAATTCTAAAAAGCGTTTTCAAAGTGCGTCCAAAAAATGATTTCACACCTGCCATATAATATTTTAGAGTTAAGCTAAGGGGAATATGATTTTTAGAGAATTATACTTTTGATGATGAAAGAGACTACTTACTTTAAGAAAAACTTATGTAAACTTTACAATATTTTCACGGGATTTTATGCAGCTTTCACTTGTTTAAAAGGTAAAAATGGTATTTACCTTCCCGACGTTTCGACCCGGTTACACGAGTCATGGTCTCGGGGCGACTATGTTAACCTTTGAGAAATAGGTACCTAAAACTTTTAACATAAATAAAAAAAACAATAAAACTATTTCCACATAGGTACTGAAGTAGATATAAGATACTAGATTCGATTTATATGGTAACGTTACTGTACTATGGTAGGTGTAATAATATTTTTATGGAGTCATCAAAAGAAACATCTGTCGGTTCGGTTCGTGATCGAAGTGTAAATAATGACGCATCCCACCTTTATAGCGAAACGTTTTTTTTCTACTTCCCAGAAAATTATGGAATTAATGACTGTGCCATCTTGTGCTGAGGTAATTTCACACAAAAGTCCGATTACTCTATACTGGTCTACAATTTTATAAAACCCTATAAAATGACGTTTTTTTTTTCTTTCAAGCTAAAGTACTTTTTTTCATATTCTCTGAATAAGTTCTCGTTAGATTTTTCTGTCCAATACTTCATCCGAAATGACGTTCCATATTTGACTAACATATTCGTTGGTTAAGGCTTATTTGTCGATGGTGAAACAAGTCCTTACTAAACTAACCGCACTTGGTTGGTCTAGCTAGAACCATGTATTTTCACATCATTAATTTAATTAACATCTCTTCCCACTAAATAACCCGTAAACTACGAGTTCCCGAAAAGCAAACTACATAGTTAATTTCGTTGCGGTACAGAAATAGCCCGCGAAAGCAGACATCAAAGTGGTTACACGCACGGGTACGGGTTAAGTTGGCCTATTTCTCGAGTGTCGGAACATTAGTTTAAAATAAAACTAAAGTATCGATTTGATGGTGTTTCAACCCGATCGTAAAATTAGCCATACAAGTTCAAAAGAGCTGTATTTATTGTTTACTAATTTAAATGATCTTGAAAGAGTGTAAAACGATTTAAAATACAGAAAATGGAGATGATCATGCCGGTTGACCGGGTTTGTCTTTATTCTTGAGATTTTGATAGATAACGGTGGCGCATGTAGAAGGGCGATTTAGAGGGAATGAGAGGAAGACATGTGGAATAAGCCACATGCAGAAAACAAAGGGAAATTCGATTGAAACACAATTAACAGATTTTTTTTATTGTTAAAATTTTAATCAATGAAGGATTCGCGTTAACTTCAGAAACAATAAATAAGGGGAAAGTCAATGTCATTTCGTAGCAGAAGGTTAAGACCACTAAGACAAAAGCGACAACCAGAGAAGGAAAGGATGGTAATACTCAATGGACATTTAGAGGCGAGCTTTTAAATTCATGTGAAGGAAAGAATGAATACAGGCTAGGTTTGTAAGTATTTCTAAGCTGAAATACAGTCAATATTACATCAGCGATGATTACGGACCATTTACAGCTTCCCAGGCGTCGGGTCTCTCATTTGCATCTCGTTATTTAACGTCAACAACACTTACGCGATTCTCTCAAGTGTACCACTAACTTACCATAATATGAATACAAATTCCGGTCAAGGATGCCACCTTTTAGTTTCTGTTACCTGAGGATCAGTAAGCTCAAGTGGCAATGGGCAGGGCACACAGCACGAAGAACTGATGGCCGTTGGGGCAGAAAAGTTCTAGATTTGGAGAGCCATCGATTCCCAGCGTAGGACGTCAAACAACAAGATGAACAGACGACCTTGTAAATATCGCAGGATCACACTGGATGCAGACCGCTAACAACCGGTCGCTGTAGAAAACGGTGGGGGAGGCCTATGTTCAGCAGTGGACGCCCTTTGTTTGGCTGATAATGATGATGATGATGATAATAACCTGATAAACCTAAATTAGTAAATCACAAAATATATTGCTAAATCTAGCATGCTCTTTACATTATCGAAATGGTTTTAAATCAAAATCTACTTTGAGGTAATATACAAAATAAATTCTCGTATCTGTTAAAAATTAATACACAATAACACGTCTACGTCAACCCTGCAATTTGTCACCGTTCAAAAACGCTTACCAATAAAGGCGGCGTGTCGTAAGGTGCGCAGGCGCATTGCGTCACCCATTCAGCCCACGCAGTTGAGGTGCACTGCCCCACTGAGTGGAGTATGAGGAAAGATGGATGAAGTTCGAGACGAGATGAATCTTATGAGAGTAAAAACTTTTCTAGTATTAATAATATAAATTTCACTTGTAAAAAGCAACTGTGAGTACTGTGATTGTGTTAAAAAGCACTTGCAAAATTCAACAGGCTTGTTAATGTGACGGTGGCCGAGTGGTATAGGCATACGCCCGGATTGCGTAAGACACGGGGTTCAATTCCTCGTCTGTCACAGAGTCACAGTTGCTTTTTACAAGTGAAATTTATATCATTAAGTTTGTCTAATGACAAAACACTATAAAAATATCAACTATTTTCTAGTATTGACGGATTTAGTTTTGAATCGAACAACTAAGATGGAATACACATGTTACACACATATGTGTTGTTGTATCGTTGTTTCATTTGATTAAAACACATTATAACCTAACCTTACATAATACTCGTACCTTGTTACTGATATTGACGAAAGAATTTTTTCTTCATTGATATTTATATGATTTTCTTTCCTTAAGATCATATTAGATCCTAAAATCGCCACTACCGTCACTTGGTATTTTATTTCTCACCGGTCCCTAAATTAATATCAGTATTGCAAAAACAATAGCTAATATTCACGAGTTCCTAACAAAATTTAAAACAAGGCGAACTTTTTATGTTTCACCCGAGGATCGAACCTATGATTTCGCGATCATGTTACTTAGGTTAGGATACATACATACAGGGCGAACTGAGAACTTTGTTAAGTCGGTTAAAAAACCGCAAAAGTGGGAGTCGAGATTAGCGGGGCATTGTTGTGGGTCTTCGGAGGTCATGATGTGTCGTCTTACGATCGCAACGAATCTCAATCTTGCCGTGTTACCACAGCATGGCGGCTAACCACCCATCTGAATGACACCAAATCAGACCAGCTTGGCAAACTGGCTTCCCTCGAAGTCACTGACTCCCACGAGGTAGGACTGAAGTGGGCTATTTATATTTGGTCGGAGCTAAAACTTTAATAGCGCGGTTCAGGAATCGTCAGGCAGAGAGGACACCTACCCTCCTTGTTGTAAATATTTATAGGAAACGTCACTGAGGAAGGTTAAATATAATATAATGGACAACACAAACAGTAGGGTCAATGCATACAAGAAATGACAAAATTCCTATTTGCTATAGTATAGGCAATAAGATAAATAAGATCGCCATAATTGTACAAGTTGATATTTAGATGTCCTGTAACATTTACTGTATGCGATGTGCAATGTAGTATTTCTGAGTTATCTGTCTATCTATGAGCAAACCATCTTTGTTGACCTATCTTCCTCTTCCTTTCATGTCCAGGGATTTGATTAATATTATTTTGTTTCCAAATCTCTGTTATTTATTACAAAAAAACTGAGTCTCCTGCATCTTTATCTAAACATTTATTTCATACCTTCATTCATCTGACGTAACTAAATCTAAGTGAGGAAGTGCATCTTGCATTCAATCGACGCTCATGCACGTAGCATGTATTATTTTATTTTATTTTAATTAACTGTCAGTTTATTGTGTTAGTGTTATTGACAAGAGTTATAAGAAGTGCATCGGGGGACTTGCATAATGCATAAGCAGCTTTATCTCAGAGGGATAGGATTATCATACAAAGGTTAGTTTACTTTTGTTGTGTTCACGTTATAGAACTAAGTATAGTCTCTAACTTTCTTAGCTAGTCGAATATTGCAAACAATCTTTTCACAACATTAAAAATAATATCAATTAAGTAACTATTTGATTTAAAAAGATCTCAGTGTTCAACGACAATCAATTACTTAAGTAGGTTGTCAATATCGTGTTTATCTTATTTTAAACTAAATTATTTCAATTTAAAGGAATGTCATGATTGTTTACAATATTCGACAAGCAAAGAAAAACGGATTTTACAAATAAATCCGAGTCCTAGAATATACCATGTAACATGTCATCTGAGCACATCTATCAATCTATTATTTTCTGCTGGGACGGAATTATTTTATATCTAACTTGTGTATAAATATAATACACGTGCCTAAAGGTTTTGATTTCTACTTAAATAACAAAATTCGATTTCTACTGAAAAATGTATATCATACTAGTGAATCATGCAACTAGTTTTTTCTTCTTCTAGTTTGCTCATCTTTGTGTCAACTTTAAATGATTTCTTCATTCATAACTTGCTTGTCACTTGTAATGTAAGCTATCATGTAATAAAGTCGGAAATTCATGTGCTTACATCTCCGTGGGCAGATCGAGTTGTATAAATGAAACGTGCAAAATATGTGAACAGCTGTTCTGGCCAAAACGGGCAAGCTTTGTGTGTCATGGTTGCTGAGACAAATGTCAACCGGTCGTTTAATTCGCGGGAAAGGAACTCATTATCACTGTAATTAAATAATTTTAAACGTACTTGATTAGTGCTTAATTAATTAATTCAGAGATTGGTGTACATATTTACAGTAGCCAAAATGTAGTCTTAAAAAATTACAATAGGTGTACAGTACTACAAATATTTATCGCACGTTGTACAAATCAGGCACAAATAAGTTCACAACCTTAAATTAGAAAGAAAGAAAAAGAAAAAGCATTTATTGGAAAAAGGACAGCACAAACACACACACACACATAGCTCGCTTCACAACAGAAACAATGAAAATAAAGATAAACAGTTACAGAAATTGTATACACACAAAACAAACGAACAAAAAAAACAATAAGACAAAAACGTAAGACAGTTGAATGCCAGTCAAGCAGTGCGTGCCAGACGCAATGTGTGTTGGTGATGTCCAAGAGGACCTACTCAGCATAGCCAGGTCCCATGGAGGAATTAAGGCGGTCTTACTGCTAAAAGAGTTCTCTTCCAGACAAAACCATCCGGTTAAGCGCTCAGGGCAGGGATTGATAGGCCGCCGGTGGTCGCGTTAACAAAAAAATGACAAAAGAATGTTGATAAGTAAACACATAGATCTGTGAAGGTTAAAGGAATGATTAAAGTTTGGCTTAAAAACATTAGATCATCTCAGTAAAGTTTTAGTATGGAACCCTATGGAACCATTGATGTTGTAGCTTTCTAAAGACAAAATCATCCTGTAGGTACTTTTGAGGTAGTAGATGTAGTGCGGTGTGATATGTAGTCATGACGTGTGATCTACCTACCTCAAAAGTACAGGTGATTATATCTTTGATGCCAACCAGCTCGTTTCTCTTCAACAAGCAAGTCTTTCTAACAAAAACAGTCGGGAGAGTAAATCCCGATTTTGTAATTTGTCCAAAACTCGGACAGCAACACTAACACTTACCCGTACCTTATCTGTGTTATCTAGCCTTAATCTTTACTATCGAAACCATCGACAAACTGCAAGCTATGAGTTATTGAGGAACCTAACCGGACTCACGAAAGCGCCCACGTCACACGCACCGTCTAGGTTTCTCTGCCAAATATGGGCAGACATCTCGAGTATGTGTACTATTGATTCTTTGCTGATGTTATCTGAACCTATTCTTCCGAATGAGGCACTTACAGACTAGCTAGACAATACTGACATCCTGTTACTTTTGTAGTGTAGGCATATCTAGCGGTAACATTCGGTTTCGGTAGAAGAAAGAAGTGATAAGGCGAATATAATTAATAATAATAAATAATAAATAAAATCTTTATTTTCTCATCACAAAGACTCAGTCACAAATTATCAAAGATTCAACAGTCTATAGTAGGATTCATCAGCATAAGATAGCCTAGAGGTTAGGTGATGTCAATGGAAAAATGATCGATCTTTTATAATAGACCATGCAAGGTAGCTCCATTTATCTACCAAGGCCTATAAGCTAGTATAGGTAAACATAGCATAGTTAGTCAAAGAACAGTTACTTGGAACTAAGGATATGTGATGGAATATGAAAGGAATTTCTCCTCTTTTCAGGTAGATCAACAAAGACAAGATGGCGACGAAGTCGTACAGCAAACACAAGGAGTACAAGGAGTACTCTAGCAGTGGCAACATTCCGTACACAGATGAACAATTCGGTAAGAGGTTCCATTAGTTTACCTACAATAACAGAATATATCCCTACCCTATAATATCCTCTATTTCAAATGTACGAAGTTTCTCGACCTTGGATTAACATGACAAAATATTTACCAGTTTCTTACTTTCTCTAAAGTATGATTGCCGACTTATTAGAACTACAATTTCTCTATCTTGTCCGTATCTAGTTTAGGTAGTCAAGAATCACGATAAAATTCACTATATAGATAGTTAAGTGATGAGAAATCGAAAGCCTATTGCAATAATCTGTGTTATTCTAGTAAAACCAATATTTCTTGCTCCTCTTTCCAGACATGCTGAAATCCGAGCTGATCCCTAAAGGCAGCAAGCTGGAGACGTTCGGTCACACCGGCGCCGGCGCAGGCGCCCGCGAGTACCACTACGAGTACAAGGAGGAGAAGCACCCTTCTGGGAAGTACGATCGGAAGGACCTGCATACTGTTGAGGTAAGGAACTGAATCTCATTGAGAAGAAAAGAGGTATCATTAATTCTGCATGACCTAAAAGTTTGACTGGCAGATAATGCTTTTAGCATCAAGTCCACTATCCTAATCCTAATGTCCTATTTTCAATGTGCAAAAAAAATGAATAAAAAGTATTTAATCTTTATTTAAAAAAAAGAGCTATGGGTGGCTTGAGAACATCCGACAGCAAGGTTTTTCGCTTGCCTTGCAAACACCCCTCCGCCAATCCGCACTGAGCCGGCGTGGTGGAGTATGAGTCACTACACTACCTTATATAATTAAAGCCTTTGTCAGCAGCAGCAGCATCAATTTAAAAAAAATGCCTCATAATAGTT
Organism: Pyrausta aurata; assembly: GCA_963584085.1. Lineage (NCBI taxonomy): Eukaryota > Metazoa > Arthropoda > Insecta > Lepidoptera > Crambidae > Pyrausta > Pyrausta aurata. The sequence goes on along the minus strand of OY757278.1, from coordinate 1,666,602 downwards.
AGATACACATACACATCATGATCATGTGTATGCCTTTACGGATGGAATGTACTAGTCTTAACTTATGCAAAATGTTGACGACGACTCTTCACAGGAGTACACGATCCCACCGAAGACCGTACCCAAGGCGTCGGACAGCAGCTCGTACTACTACGAGCGCGAGGAGCGAGAGCTGCCAGCCATCACCTCTGGCACCAGGACCTACAACTACGAGAGCAGCACTAGCTCTACGCCTGGTAAGTACTCCATCAAATTTAAGAGTCTCTTGTCCGTGGAGTGTCTTCCATTCTTTACGCTCTTCTCTTAACTTTTGCTTTATTTGATGCATATAGCTTATTCTTGGTCTTTCAATTCAATTCAATTCAATTATTTATTGCAAAAAATACACAGTAGATAAACAAATAGTTACAAAATTAACTCCGCTTACTACATGTGCACACCCGGTTAGGGTACAGCAAGTTGAAGCCTATTTAAAGGTAATATAATTTGTGGAACAGATGGTCCATATACAATATTACTACTATAAACATTGAGAATCAAATAACATAATACTGTAATATTGCACTTATCGCATACAATTTACAAGTTATTTATTAAAAAAAAATATTTAAACTTATACTTATATAATAAAACTCCTTACAAATATATCTGACTAGTTAATCAAATACTATAATAATTTATCCTCCATATAATCCTTAATATTATAATAACTTTTATTTATTAAAGTGTTCTTGAGCTGATTTTTAAATATGTGGTCCTTTTCTATGCTTTTAATATGGTTAGGTAATTTATTAAATATTTGGATACAACGATATAATGGGCTATTTCTAAACATTTCTATTAACGGGGTTGGAAGTACTAGATTCATTTTGCGTCTAGGGTTTTTGTCGAATTCGAATAGATAAATGTGTTTACGAACAAACATTGCTATTTCTAAAATATAAATGCAAGGAAGTGTAAGAATTTTCTCGCGTATGAAGTGTTGTTTGCAGCTAATTCTTGATTTTAAGTTAAGGATTATCCTTAAACACTTTTTTTGTGTTACGAACAAGTCGGAAGCGTCACAACTATGGCCCCACAAAATAATTCCGTAGCGTTTTTCTATCTCCCTTGTTTCTTTTATTCTTCCCTCTATTATGCTTCCGATGAAGCTGTTGTGTCTTAAGTATATAAGTTCTCCAACACCTATTAGTGCTCTCATAATCTGATAAATGTAGGGCTACTGCTAGCCCAAGTGCGACTGACTTCAGACTTAACTACTCTACCGCACTATAGCTAAACCGACTCATTGAGACTTCGCCTGCGGGGCACAGGGGCGCGGGAGGACGCGTTAGCGGGTTGTGCGAGGAATGCGGGCGTCGCGGAATCACCCGCCCGCGCCGCTCACTAACCGCGCTTTCGCCTCCCCCCGCACCCCCGTGCCCCGCAGGCGAGGTCTCATTTTCGCGGTATACCATAGTACATACAATTGCGGTCTCTCGCGCCAAAACCGCTTGCACCTCCAGTCGTCTGGTGGTTAGGTGGTTTAGCCAAGATTGAGAAACCTCATGGTTATTTATGAACTTTCAGGGTATTCGAAGGTGAAGAGCTCCAAGGTGACGAAGGAGCTGTCCCAGAACGTGGATGAGCTCGACTCGCTGCTTGACGACCTACAGAAGGACCAAGAGAGGCAGCTTTACAAAAGTAAGTGTTAATTTGTAACTTTTAATATTAGCAGATACTTAAACAATGTTTATACCGACTTCAAAAAGGTGGTCATCAATACGAAATGTATATGTATGATGTGATATCGTTAGAATTTGATAATACAATTTGAGTATGTTGATCTAATAAGACTTCCAAGCAAATTTTTTTTACGTATGTACATATGAAGCCGTCAGTTAGTACCGTGTCATTTAATAAAATGCCGCTACATTTCATGTATAATTTTAACGCCATTTACATAATGCCGCGGCATATTGAAGAAATAAAATCTGGTATTTGGCACGGGTGTCCGATAGTATCCATCACAACAAAACTGGCGTTGAAATTTTAACGGATAATTGGTACCTAATTAACTAATTTGTCTTGTCTTATAATCCAGGTGGCTACACATCTGACACCGCTGAAAGCACATCTTTCGACTACAAAAGAGGGTAAGGTCTTTTTTATTAGTATATTTTATAGAACTTAAAAAGAAGAAAAATTAATTGTTAATGAAGAAGAGGAACATTTTAAAAGATACAATTGCTTGCATTTACATTAATCTATGGTCTGAAATCAGTAAGGCTGGTTCCAAGAGCAAGAGTAACTTAGGAAGCTCTTTACTGTTTAAAAAAAGTGTATTCTACCAACTTAATACCTTATATCCTGTATCTCCAGAACTCCTGGTTACTCGACCTTGAAGCGTGAAGAGCGCGTGGAGTCCTCCTCCTGGGGCTCCAGCCCCCCGCCCCCCGCTACCCGCTCTGAGCTGAGGCAAGAGATGTACAGGGAAGAGAAGACAGGTTAGTTCACAAGTACAAGCTGGCTGGAATGGAGGTTGTTAATACATATTAAAGACCACAGATTTGGAAATGATCGTCGTAAATTTTGGAGGATAAAGTTGCACACATTATAGGTAGACCGCTTCATGGAGACCTCGCCTGCGGGGCGGTGGGGTGCGGGGGGAGGCGAGAGCGGGCGGAACTGATACACCCGCCCGCACCCCTCACGCCTCCCCACGCCCCTGTAACCCCGCAAGCGAAGTCTCAATGAAATCCTACTACTATTATAAAGGCGAAAGTTTGTAAGTATGGATGTATGGATGTATGGATGTTTGTTACTCTTTCACGTAAAAACTACTGAATGGATTTGAATGAAACTTTACCACAATATAGCTTATACATCAGAATAACATATAGGCTACAACTTTTGAGGTTTCTAATGTGAGGTCGTAAAAAAACACATTTTTTGCGCTACTAGATGGGACGAACCTGAAGTCCACGCGAACGAAGTCGCGGGCAAAAGCTGGTTAACCTATAATATTTAAGGGGAGTATAGGTACATGTGGATGATGTGGAGATTGTGGAGGTTAACTGCATATTGTACTAGGGTGTCAAAGACTAATGTTATCAACCCGTAGTCACTTAAGCAGTGGCTATGGCAGTATTTATTTTACATTCCTTACCTACTTATTTCCAGAATCCCGCGTGGTGCCTTCCCAAGTGTCTCCTGTGCTGCCCCTAGCTGTCCCACAGCCGGTCTGCTCTCACTGTCACCACACTACTGGCACTGTGAGTATTGTTATAGAATCACTCTTTTTTTACTTTAATAATAGTTGACCACTTGTAAAGGCTTCCAGAGAACCAGTTAACCGCTGGAACACACTTATTATATTAGTCTATCTATCAGTCACTTTTTGACGACGCGTTTGGTGTAGTAGCGCTCCTGACTACTAGCCGGGGTCGCGGGTTCAAATCCCGCAAGGGGCAATGTTTATGTGATGAGCATGAAAATTTGTACCAGAGTCATGGATGCTTATATGTATTTAAGTATTTATGGGAGATGCCCCTGTCATAATCGTTGTCTGGTATTCGTAACACAAGGAAGAAAATTCCTTACCTCGATTACAAGACAATTGGTGTGTTGTCTGGTTGCCATAAAAAAAACATAGCAAGAGGATTGCCCAAAGCTTCACATCTCTGTCTTTGGGATTAATCTTGATCAGCATCCCCTGTAAGTCAAGATATTGATCAAGAAACCAATAAATATCATAAGACAACCAATATAAGGGTATTTTTTTACAGTACGATCATTAACGTATGCACCATTATCCCCAGCTATCCCGCTCGTCCACGCCCATGAACAAAGTGACGACCACAGTCAAGACGTACACTTACGAGGTGCCCTTCGACCAGGACCCCGCTTCGGTTCCTTTGCCCACCGTAGCTGACCACCAGCATACTTACGTCTCGTCAGCTGATCAGCAGAGATACGTCAGCAGGTGAGGAATGTAAACATTCATAATAATAATAGTCAACTAGCCGATTTAGACTACGGTGGCCAGTCACAACGACTAACCGACTGCGGTCCCTGCGAAACAATTTTCGCTGGGACCGCTAGTTATTTTTATATAATATTCTTCATACATATTCTAGCACCAGTACGCTGAAACCGGTGCCGTCTCCATCACTGGGCTGCCAGTACTGCTCGCACTGCAATCGGAGCGTGCGGGAGGTCAAGCAGATCACCACCAACGATGGTAAGTGGCTTCATCAGGAATGACGATGGAAAACTTCGAATTATGATAGTAAACGTAGGTACTGTATGTACTTATGACATAAAAGCACATCAGGCTATACATTTTTGTTCAAAACTAACCCTTATTACAACCGCATAAGATACCTCAGTGTTTACTTTGACGTGCTGTTGTTCATACATACAATAAGTTGAAGAAACCAATTAATCTTGAGTTTATAATAAATAAATACAATAAAATGTATTTATTTCAGGTATCAGGAACTCATACACACATACTTACTTGTTAGTAAACAAAAAAATAGCAGATTAGCGTAGGACATAAAATTTTTCATAAATCGCATCGTAATGCCAAATTGGCGATTCTACTAGTTGAGTGCGAATTGAACTGCCTGGAACTTGAACGGATTAAAGCAAGATCGCAATACGCTTCAACTCGCATTTGCTTCTGCTGAAACCAACCATGCCCAAATATTATATATTCTGTGCCCATACACCATTTTTAGGGTTCCGTAGCCGAATGGCAAAAAAAAGAACCCTTATAGTTTCGTCAAGTCTGTCTGTCTGTCTGTCCGTGCGTATGTCACAGCCACTTTATTCGGAAACTATTAGCATCACACCGCTGAAACTTGGTAGGTAGGTGTATCCTTTTTACCGCTTTCCGATTCAGGTACAAAAATTTGAAAAAAATATACTATAGGGGGGGCTCCCATACATGAATCTAAATCCAAAAAAAAATTTGTTTTACTCAAACCTATACGTGTGGGGTGTCTATGGATAGGTCTTTCAAAATAACATTGAGGTTCCTAAAACCATTTTTTCTAAAAGTCTAAAGTTTGAGATATAGACGCTCCCAAAGTACTAATATTGTAATTGAATGAATTTTATCCAATGAAATTATGTAATAAATAACTCATATTTACTTAATCTAACAATGTAATGAATTTAATCGCAATTTTATATAATTAATTCAATTTTGAGATTTATAATAAGTAAATGGGCAATAGTTGCCCCTCATGTTTGCAATGCCCTTGCAGGGCGTCACTTGTACTGTTTTTATACCTTATAACACCATACCCAACTTGTGACTGGCAATAAATGAATCTGAATCTGTGGTAAAATGGGCGTCCCCCCCCCATCTAACTTTTGAACTAAGGAAGTGAAAATTTTGAAAAAATATGTAATGTAGATCTCAACATAAATTTTCAACGAAAATTGGTTTGAGCGAAATCAAACAAGCACTTTTTAGGGTTCCGTAGCCGAATGGCAAAAAACGGAACCCTTATAGTTTCGTCAAGTCTGTCTGTCTGTCTGTCCGTCCGTATGTCACAGCCACTTTATTCTGAAACTATAAGCATCACATAGCTGAAACTTGGTAGGTAGGTGTATTTTGTTCACCGCTTTCCGATTCAGATACAAAAAGTAAGAAAAAATTATATTTAAGGGGGGGCTTCCATACATGAAACTAAAACCTAAAAAAATTTTTTACTCAAACCTATGCGTGTGGGGTGTCTATGGATAGGTCTTTTAAAATGATGTTGAGGTTTCTAAAACCATTTTTTCCAAAAGTGTAAGGTTTGAGATATAGACGCTTCCAAAGTGGTAAAATGGGCGTCCCCCCCCCCCCATCTAACTTTTGAACTAAGAAAGTGAAAATTTTGAAAAAAATATATGATGTAGACCTCAACAAAAACTTGCAACGAAAATTGGTTTGAAGGAGATCAAACCAGTAGTTTTTGAGATATTGCACATTTTTATCAACCGCAAATATAACTTTGTCTTTCATACAAACACTATGAAAAACAAAGTTATTTTTGCTGTCGCAATATATTGTGATGTTTTCGGTAAGTGAAAATAAGTGGACCCTGAATTCAGTTAAGGGTGGCACGGAACCCTCAGTGCGCGGGTCCGACACGCACTTAACCGGTTTTTGAGATATAGTTCATTTTTATTAACCGCAAATATAACTTTGTCTTTCATACAAACACTATGAAAAACAAAGTTATATTTGCGGTCAACAAAACATTGTGGTATTTTGGCTAAGTGGAAGTAATAATCCCTAATTCAGTTAAAGTTGGCATGGAACCGTCAGTGCGCGAGTCCAACTCGCACTTAGCCGGTTCTTTTCTTGTTTGTTAGTATTACCATGATTACTTTACCATAATTTTAAGGGGTTTGCTATGCTATGATATGACATGGTACTATGTGTTCCAGAGCACACGAGCGAGCGCATGGTGTACCCGACTCCGGCCAATGAGACGAAAGTGCTGCCCTCCGAGCCGCCGCATAATGGACACGGCCCTTACGTAAGTGTTGCCATTAGAGAAAACATTTATAATTATTAACTTATATAAGTGGGAACTTACAAAATGGTTACCTACATTAAATACATATTTTAAACTTCTGAAAAAAAGTTAAATTCTGTTTTTCATGCCGCATCTTGGAAATAGACCATCGTTATGTAAGTTTGGATATTGTCAGCTATTAACCTAGTAGCTATAGGTAAACCGCTTCATTGAGACTTCGCCTGCGGGGTACAGGGGTGCGGGGGGAGACGAGAGCGGGTCACGTGCGAGTGGGCGGCGCGGAAACACCCGCCCGCGCCGCTCACTAACCGCGCTCTCGTCTCCCCCCGCTCCCCTTTGTACCGCAGGCGAGGTCTCAACTTCGCGGTCTACCTATAGTACCTACGTACTGTGCATCATAATTAAGCCAAAAGTACCTTGTCAAAATAAAGATTCTTCTGTTGTCCATAAAAATATCTTGCATATAAACTGGTTTTCTGAAAAGGTCGTAGATACACTTGTGATCAGTAACTTGTGAAGACTGCAAAGCAAAGCGTGACACATTTTAGAACAATTTTGGTTTACGCGAATAATACCATCTCATTTATTAAAACATACTTATCGGATTACAGCATTACTTCCTAATGATTGCTTGCTTGAATACTTTACTTACAGCATCCGTGGTCACGGGCAGACAAGACAGTCCGCCTGTGAGTGTAATCACGGATCAAGCATTCGAAACGTCAGGCATTTATTTAAAAATAAATGTTCGCGAAATCAATCCGTAAAGTGTGTTTTAATCAATATTAGGACATTTTAAAATCACTTGTATTCTTTCCCGCAGGGTCCATCATCATACAAGTACTCGGAGACCTCGTACTCGGCCCACAACACGACGCAGCGCTTCCCCGCCGCGCCTCCCCCTCCCCCCTCCAACACGCGCCTCTCCCCCTCCCCCGCGCCCTTCCCGCGCCCCTCCACGCCCTCCGCGGGCACGCAGCAGCCGCCGAAGAGGCTGGATGACTTGTTGGCTGACTTCCCTGAAGCTGTAAGTGGAAGCTTATTGGCAACTTTGTCTAAAAACTGTAAAAAAATAAGTATGAATGTTGTATGTAACACAGTATACCATCAGCTCTGATAGTGAGAACAGAAAGCTGTTAATATTTGTAAATGGATGCTAATTTCAAATATGAAATCTTTATAACGACATGTTTTAAAAGAATTAAGATGTCAATAAAGAGAGAGAATAAAAGTGATGAATCTTCAAGAAGTTTACCTAATGAAATGACTGAACCGTAACAATAGCAATAACTTCTCCAGCGCTTCCCAACCCAGCCCGACGGCGTGGTCCGACGCAAAGTGGAAGTCACCCACGAGAGCTCCACCGCGCGCGACAACTCCGCCCCCGCCGCCAAGCCAGCGCCATCTATCGGCTCCAGCAAGAACGTGGCCGGCCCAGCTGTCTACTACCCGCCTGGACATACGCCTTTTGCTAAGAAAGACACACCAGTGTCTGCTGGGTACCAGGCTAGCGTAAGTACTTATATTTGTACCTTTATACTGCCTTCGGTGATTGGAAGAATGGTGGCGATAACACTACACCCGCTGCCAAGCCAGCGCCATCCTGCGCCGCCTGGACATACGCCTTAAACGCCTTTTGCTAAGAAAGATACGCCAGTGTCTGCTGGGTACCAGGCTAGCATAAGTGCCTGTATTTGTCCCTTTATACTGCCTTCGGTGATTGGAAGAATGGTGGCGATAACACTACACCCAACGCCAAGCCAGCGTCATCTATCGGCCTCAGCAAGAACGTAGCGGGTCTGTTTCTGCTAGACTTTCACCTTTTGCTAAGAAAGATACGACCGTGTCTGCTGTGTACTAGGCTAGCGTGAGTATATTCATGATGTAAATGTTGACACCGCCTTTCAATTCTTTCCAGAAATCTGGACTAGGCTGTCTAGGGATTGTCAGACTGAGTAAGGTTAAAATTAGGCCAAGCTGTGTATCCTGGCTACATATAGTTGTGAGGTGATTCAGGGTACATACATCATAAAGCAGGTCTGTCAACCTAGAGACGTCACAAAAAAGTATGTGCGGGTAACTTTTAATATTCACATAAAACTTTATTTACCTATTCAATGGATATTCATATCATTTACTCTCAATTACCCAACCGCTCTATGTGTAGCAGATTTTTAATTCTGAAAGCAGCAGGTACATTTTTCCTTGTTAAACAGGCTTTTTAGAGCCTTGCGAAGCTTTTTAAGGCTTGACCGATTTCAATTAGATTTTCAAAAACTTTTCTCATCCATTCCAGGCGATGCAAGGCGGCGGCGCGTACGCATCGGGCCGCGGCATGTACGAGTACGAGTCGGGCGCGCGCGGCAAGGAGAAGCACTCCGAGACCAAGACTGCGGTGCCAGTGTGCCTGCCGCTCTGCTGTGCGATGCCTTGCGTCATCATGTGAATACACCTTTATAATTTGTTGGGTTCTTTGATCGCAAACTTAGGCTTAGAACAGACCAATGGCAATTCAGTAGCAGTATCAGCGCGGGTTCATTTGTCCGCTTTCAACGCGTAGCTCTATTTTTGAATCCCTTGGATATGGGGTGTGATTTTCTAATAAAAAAAATAAAATCTCGCGAAATATAAACATAAGTACTCACAAAAATATTATTTTTCAAAATCCCTCCTGTGCGGATTTCAACTGATTTTAATTCGAAAATTAAACTTTATTCAATGAATATCACACGCCATCTTGATGCGATTAATTTAAAAATAGGACACCTGAAATCAAAAGCTTCACATCTGACGTGCGTTTGGTTTGTTCTAGGCCTTAATTAATGTGTTGTATAAAATCGCGTAAGCCCTTGAAAATACCTGTTTAAAAACTTGTATTATTCAAACTGTTATTGAATTGTAAACGTTTAATATGACAAGGATTATTTATTTCTGCTAATTCGTTTGCTACTGAACTAAACAGTATGTAATACCCAATAATCAGTTTGAATAAATACTGTTTCTACAGAAAGCAAAATAAAATCTACCCAGACAAGTTTGCTTTAAAAGATCCCTGAATGACATTATTTACTAGCATTAATTTTAGTAATTTATAAATCAGTGGAACATTTAAATGTTATTTGTAAGTACAAGGTGCCATCGTGCAAATGAGTCTCATAACTTCTACAAGAGAAAGTATGTGAGAACTTGCAACATATACAGGGTGGTGTAAATATTCAAAATTATTTTCGCCTTGTGCTAAATTTTAATTGTTGAATCCCTTCCTTGGTACCTTATATTATAGAATAGTTATTGATTTTAGAACGAAATTAACCACCCTGAGTTTATGAACTTTTGATTTGTATTTCTGAACTTTTGAGGTCAGTCAATATAGTAAATAACATTGTAAAGCTTTTAAATGTATTCTCTAACAACGAATCTCACGAATTGTTATTATACCTTTCTGATATTGTTTTTAAAGTCCAATAGACTTAAACTAACAAAGTGCCATTAATGATATTTTATGTAAGTGAGCGGGACATTGCCTTGTGTATAAAGATTAAGTAATTTTATTATTATTATTAATAAAATATTAACTGTATTCGGGATTTTTATTTCTCAACCTGTCACCTTTTATTTTACTTAGATTGAAGCTGATTTGGTAACGGTCACTTGACTTCCATAAATAAAATGAAATAAGCTTTTTGGGATATCTTGCAGCAAGAAAAAAAGCTAAAATTAAACAACTCTTGTGTTGACAGTATTTTTAAAGTTAACTCATTTTGTTAATTCTTGCAGAAAAAATAATCATATTAATACAGGGTGTTATAGGTTAGAATGCACGGGTAGCATTGTAGACAATACAAATAAAACATATCATCGTAATAAAAACACATATATTTTGCTTTTTACCAAATTTTTGGATCGAGTCCAAGAAGGCAGTCTGCGGGTTACATAACCGTCTAACTATACAAGCTCGGCACACGCCCGCGCTTGCTAAGGCCCATATTCGCCGCACTGGATCAGGCTAGCGCACAGATACACAGAGAGCACAACACTTCCGCGCGTATAACACACACTTACACGCGTATAACACGTACTTCCACGCGTATAACACGTACTTCCACGCGTATAACACGTACTTCCGCGCGTAAAACATTTACTTCACCGCGTATAACATCCCATCTCCAATGCACATAATAAATCGTCCCCTCCAAACGTCTTTGGTCCTAGTGCATACCTAAAGCATCATTTGGAAGTAAAAAAATAAAACATTGACAAGATATTACAACATGATGCTCCCAGTACGACAATCAGTATCTTTATAATAGTAACTTTTGATTTCAGTTAAATAGTTTTTTGCAACTCTCGCTAAATATTGCTAAAATATCTTGAAGTGAATGACGCTGTATTAAAGCAGCGACCACTGTACAGTCGGCGTTGTTATGTTTTTTTTTTATTATCATCGATTAAAAACAAAAAAGTGTTAATTGTTAATTAAATCTTTCAATATTAGCACTCTAATTAGGATAACTACACAATATAATGAGGTACTAATCTTATGTACAACCTATGCATGTACCTCGCATATGCATTTAATTTGTGGACTATATCAACATTATGATATCTTCAATTTTAAATAGACTCATTTTGGATAGCATAATCAACTAATTGACGGGCAGATAAAAATTTACACAAATAAATAATAAATGCTTCAGACATTAACTAAGAGGAGTAATTGAGACCACATTCTAAGTGCATTTGGACTTTCTCGGCATTTTCACACTCTCTCAATATATATATATTTAAAATTACCAGTGAATAGATCTATGTATTTGTTTAATTTCGTATTCAAAACTGGCAACCAAAGGGATGGAATGAGCCTATCGTATGAAACGTATCTTAACATCTACAAATATGTACATTGTTTGAAGCTCTAGTTAATAGTTTATACTTAAAATTACGATAGTAACATAAATGACAACAACATATTATACCTAGCGACTGTACATATGCTTCAACACTAATTAAAACAACAATCAATCGGGTGTCTTAAACTAAACGCGTTTCGTTGGAGACATTTAATATTTTTCTTTGGATATGTTTGTAATTGTAATAAATCGATATAGGGGTGCTTTCTTTATGATAGGTAGGTCTAATTGGTTCTGATTTTTATGGATAATGGTTGTGTTTATAAATATAAATCAACAGTTTAAGACAAGGAAATCGCTCTCGAAAATTAATATATTACTTATATTTGAGTGGCTTAGCGGATCCAGTGGCTGGCAGTCGGGGCAGCGCTCAACAACTGAGTAACAGAAACAAACATAAAAATAATTATATCAAGACAGCGCTACGCCCGACATATCGCTGGTATGTCTGTATAACTGAATGTGTTCTAAATAACCAAAAACTATAACCGCATAGTTAACAAAATATTAACTTACCAGTTAAACAAAAAAGACTCAAACACAAAATAGACCTTTGTGTTTTTTTTTGTTATTTTGATTTCTACCACCACCAACTAATTTATTTATCATAAAAATACAATTGGAACTGAGGAAAAATTGTCTTTTGAATCTGAGCAATTCAATTTAGTTTTTTTTTTAATCATAAACCAAGAGGTTTGACTAGGAATGTAAAAAAAATGCTCTAGTAACATGCTGGGTGAATTCAGACTATCCATTTAGTAACTCGTTACATCTACATGCACGTTTGATAGGTTACTAGTTAAGTTTTACTGGAAAAATGCTTGGCTATTTATTTATGTGTTTTGAAATTACCAGAGAATACCACTTAGCTGTCAAAAAGTATTAACAGCATCCACATACAGAAATACGTAATCTCATTCACCCTGTATGTATGTAGATGATATTTTTGTGAAAATGCAATGTGATTGGTTTCACGTTATACCGACATATCCAGCGAGTATCAACTCCATCGCAACACTTCAACCGTGACAAGACTTGCTTCACAGAATGTGATGCTGATTATACGCTGAGTATTGGTTATAGTATGCATACTTTAATCAGGGTGTGTCAAACTAAACATTTTTATGTAACTTTAAATTCAATGGAAATATCTAGTGCTCAAGTACTGATTTGATTAAGCACTAAATAAATGTGAGTCAGTAATTAATCGAAAAATCAAAAAGAGAACCAAAAATTTCTTTTTTATTAACAGTTGCAGAAATTTTATGAAAAAAAATATATTAAACTATTGTACATAAAGATGTTTAGTTAGACACAACATTTGTACAGACATATCGTGATTATTGAAAATTCTAAACTAACATACATTCCATACAAACAAATATTGTATGACTGAAGAAAATACTATTATTCTTGACATTTCATGAACGTTCATCAGAACAGAGAACATGAGTTTTACTACACAGTATTCAGTGAAACTACAGCAAAATATCATCAAAATCGGTACCGCCTCATCAACCTACATCACAGATTGCAAATTGTGTTAGTTGAACATTTCTATAAGGAAAATATCTTTTTTAAAGTACTTTAGGTATTATGAAACACGCTACACTTGTACAATGGTCGTTAAGATATATCATATGCTGCAAGTTTGTAAATTTCTTTTGATATTTGACAGAGTGATATAGCAATATATATGTATAATATACAATTGGAACTCCTATTATTATTAATTACCTAATTTTTTACTTTTTTATAAATCACAATCGGTAACAATTAAACTCAAGAAACAGTCTAGAGATTTATTTTTTATACAGCGGAATTTTTTTCTTCCTATACAAATAAGTGGTGGGCCGTGTTAGAGTGCGGCCCGCGGAGACCTACCTAGTGACAATCCTACAGTAAGGGTCAGCTGGAAAAAATATAAACCTAAATCTGGACTTAAATTCAATCAATTTGTCATAATGATCAAACATAGTTAGGTTGATAATTGAAGGCAGATTTAAAATAAATCTAGATAAAAGGAGAGATATGGCAGGGGACTTAAGGATGACTAAAATGTTTTCCCAATTACAATAAAGCAAATAAATGCACCTATAGTTCTTGGATAAACAAATCGTTGGATTAATAGAGAGAAAAAGATTTGAAAGCTAGTAGGAGCTAGAATAGTGTATCTTGAGGAAGAACTTATATTCAATGGTGCACATTGGTCACCATAGAAATGACTGTAAATTTGAAATCTGATGTATCTATGAAAAAGAAAGCATTGAAATCTTTAAAATTACCCACTTAACATCATGACCTCGGTTTTTATTCAAAGGGCTCAACAACTACAACAACTCTATCGCTCATATTTTTTATCTTGTTCATTTACTCCTTGTCAGTTACCGATATAGTGACAACGAAAAATAAACAACTGACTGTACTATTTAATTTTAAACCGCCTCCAATAATTGCAGACAACTTTGAGCTATAAGCCACAATCTCTTCTGTTATGAAAATGAGAGGAGCTGACAATAAAACTGATTCATTTGATAGACATGTGTGAGCCACATGTCAAAAACTCAAGTGTTGGAAAACAGTAAATATTGCAGCAGACTGTATAGCATTGTCAGGATATAGGAGAGAAATGCGAGACACCAAGAGACAAAAAAGTTATGGGATTAGCTAATTTACTTGGCAAACATTATTTTTATTTTTTGGGGAAGTATAGCACTTTGAGTACATACATATTTCATAGCATTCACAAAAAATATCAGAAAACAATTTTGAAAATGGTGTCAATGCCTAATGTAGTCTTGGTTAGCATTGCTATGACGCTCTGTGCAGATTCTGTAATACAGAAGAAGAGAATATGCATGGCCGTCCATGCATATCCTCTGCTCATGCGGTCTGCTTTTGAGCAAAATAAGTGTCCATCTTGGGCGGCACATAATGCACCCGGATGAGATAGCAGGTATCACACTCCCAAGAATCTGGCATTTATAGACTCAACGGGACTAAGCAGTGAACTTTAAACATAAGGGCTGCCACAATATATCATAACTGGTTGAGCTGGCAACAATAGGGCCAACAACCAATAATAATAATATTTATTGGCATATCTTTATATACTATTGCTAAATAGTGTCGACATTCCTATTATCCAAATATCGAGACACTGCTGCTCACAGCTCGAAGTTGTACAGTCAGCATGATACAAGTCCCTGAACACTATGTCATGCCAAAATAAATAGTTATCCATTCTAGAAATCTCTTGCATATAGATAAACTCTTTACTTTGACTGGTACTTATGGTTGTTTACACAAAGGTTAAGCTGAGTAAAGCTGAGCAGATATATATAGAAAACATCCTCTTAATTTTTTTTGTGGTAACATACTTAGGTCTTGGTACACATTTCCGCCAGAGACACACAAATGAAGTTTCTCAAAATACATGACATGTCATGCTTGTCATATTTTGAGCAACCTCATTGTTAAATTTTACACATCTCTGCTTAGCTTCACTCCCTTAAAGTCCCCTTCCCGCAGTCCAACCCCGTTACCAATAAACCTTGACAAACATAAGAATAGTTATACCATATTTTGTCACAATATTTCAGTAAAACAAGTTGTCAAAACACAGTATACTTATTCTTACCTTATATCGCATTTATAAGTGACCAGGTAAAGAATTTGACACACTGCTAGTGGTCTGCGGTCCGGTCCGGTCCATACAGAATTGCATGCAGTCAATATTACAGGGACCGGACCGCAGACTGCAACCCAGTTGTTACTGTCTGCAGTGCCAAATTCTTAAGTGTTCAGCTACTCACGATGTTGTATGCTCTATAGCTCCCTACAAGGCCGCACTCTAGGCCCACCGTACAAAACTCGTCTAATAAATAC
>OY757278.1:1558920-1651080 GCA_963584085.1 Pyrausta aurata | reverse complement strand
CCCCCCCCATCTAACTTTTGAACTAAGAAAGTGAAAATTTTGAAAAAAATATATGATGTAGATCTCAACAAAAACTTGCAACGAAAATTGGTTTGAAGGAGATCGAACCAGTAGTTTTTGAGATATTGCACATTTTTATCAACCGCAAATATAACTTTGTCTTTCATACAAACACTATGAAAAACAAAGTTATTTTTGGTGTCGCAATATATTGTGATGTTTTCGTTAAGTGAAAGTAAGTGGACCCTGAATTCAGTTAAGGGTGGCACGGAACCCTCAGTGCGCGGGTCCGACACGCACTTAACCGGTTTTTTGGGCTTCAAGTCAATCCCTTTAAGAGATGCCCCGTCATAATCGTTGTCTGATACTTCGTAACACAAGGAAGAAAATTCCATTTTAACAGATAATACAAAATGAGAACATTTTGAAACAGGACGTAAGAGTAACAGTGTTTAAGTTAATTCTATAGTATATCATACCTTCTTTTCTTAGGTTTTTTGTCCCTTTTCGCTTTCTTCTCATCGTGTACGGCCACGGGAGAAGTCGGCCTTTTTACAGCTAAAAAAGATGGTCACTTTTATGAGATACATACATACTTTGTGTTCTTCTTACTCTATGTACTGAACTGTACTGCTTATTTCATTTGTCTGTACAAATACACAAATGTGTGGATGAATGACTATAGTTCTATTCAATACTCTTGATTTGTAAAAAAAAAAGTATTTAGTGTAACAATAAACTGTTATGATTACTTCATTTATATGAAAAAAAAAGGCTAATTATGTATTTTTGTATATAGTTTTAAATATAAACTCGGCGTGTTGATGAATAATAGATATAGAAATATAGACATTCATTGTGATAGCTGGTGGTCTCGCTCGGGGCTAATCCTAAATGGTCTTCGCAGAATACCAGTAGTCGTGACGTGCTTCTGCCGTCACTGACACATACTGAGCGAAGCCCATTTCAGTGCCAATAATTGTTATATTAGAAGTAAGAGCAAAATGTTTAAATATTTTTGTATTTCATGTTGGTTGGTGCTGAATAAACGTTTTTTATTTATTTCTTACAAAACTTACGTGGCGTGAGCGGCTTGTGCGCAGCGTTCGCCAGGGGCGGCGCTAGGGCCGCTAGGGGCGGCAGGGGCGCCGGCGGCGGGTCGTCATCTACTAGGATCACGTCCTGCGAGTCCGACTCGTAGCCGCCCCATGCTGTGAGAGATAATATTTATTAACACTTCATAAAACATATTTAGTTAGCAATATTTTTATTTATTTATTCAAGGCTCACAGAACAAGTAACAATCACATGATTTACAGAAAAAAAAAGCAACTTAGATATAGAACTAGACTGTAACTCTAAGTATGTAAGCACAATATGTACCAAATATAATGAAATGAAAGAGTTGTCATTAGGTTTTAACAGTAAGTGGAGAAATTAAAATTAAAATTGTGGTGGCCAATTATAATTTGTAAGCATTCAAGAAGCAAGTGAATAGGCTGTTATTAGTCATACATGAGCCATCTTAGGCCGCATCATCACATACCATCAGGTGAGATTGTAGCCAAAAGCAGACATTTGGCCACACCCTATTTGTAGAAATATATGTATGAAAAAGCATTTATCATCTTTATTTCCTTGTTTTGCTCCGTTTTTTTTAAATCTATTCACAAAAGTCACTAAATCATCCACTTTCACAATAAATATTTAGTTTCATAAGATCCATCCATCTTTTCTTTGGCAGGCTTCTTCCCAGCTGTTAATATTCAAATCAATTTTTTTTCACTAATTTTATTCTTCTATTTTATTATCTATCACTTTATCACCTGACATGGTGGGCATACATTTCACAATACGTCGACTGCTAGTTTTCGATTAATCGATTATTCAGTCAGAGTCGTTGAGTCCATCCCCCCACCAAGTGGCAGCATGGAGGGGCGTTGTAGTGTTGCCAGTGTAGAAATAACGATAACGGTTACGCGCAACGTACCGTTATTTTAACGGTGTTACGTCGTAATCAGCGTTTACAACGCCTACAAGAAGTTATCATAATATTCTTAGATATTTTTACTTATTTATTATGGCAGATTTATTACAGGGCACCTAAATGAGAGTGTGAATAGTTAGTTGACATATCCACTTCGTTTTGTTTGTAAAAAATGGTTCTGATATGTAAAATAACTTACCTGGGCGGGATGGTGGTCTGGGACTATTGACTGCCGGACTCACCACCTGAACCAAACATAAATAAATTATTAAATAAACCCAAAAATACAAACTTATGGAAATTTAAGTCATCAGCCAAAGAATGAAAACACCGCTCAACAAAGGCCTCCCCTTGCGAACGCTTGCAAACGCTCTGCATCCAGTGTTAACCTGCAAACTTTACAAGGTCGTCTAAAAATATTATCGGTGTACGTCCAACGCTGCGCTTTTAGTTGGCCCCAATAACAACCGTCAGTTCTTCGCCCATAATTTTTTTTTATCAATCAGTTTTACTGTATATCTGATAGACGGGATAACTGTGCTTTTTCTTTCTTAAAAAACTGTTCATAAAGAAATCAAAGCTTAACGACTAATATCAGTTGATATTAGTCAGAAGCCCTAAGGGCGGCTTGATAAAATCTGACAGCAAGGTTGGTCGCTTGCCTTGCAAACACCCCTCCGCCAATCTGCACTGAGCCCGCGTGGTGGAGTATGGCTCATACTACCTCATACATGAGGTAAGGCCTTTGCCCAGCAGTGGGATGCTTACAGGCTAACTTAACTTTATTTTTTACTAGCTTTTGCCCGCGACTTCGTTCGCGTGGACTTCAGGTTCGTCCCGTCTAGTAGCGCAAAAAATGTGTTTTTTTACGACCTCACATTAGAAACCTCAAAAATTGTAGCCTATATGTTATTCTGATGTATAAGCTATATTGTGGTAAAGTTTCATTCAAATCCATTCAGTAGTTTTTACGTGAAAGAGTAACAAACATCCATACATCCATACATCCATACTTACAAACTTTCGCCTTTATAATAGTAGTAGGATAAAGAAACATGTGCCTCACCCTCGAAAGCGCGGGCGAAGTGAGGGGGGTTCCCCCGAGCCGCCTCACTTGCCGCTCAGCCGACGACCGGTTGGATCCTGCGTTATACAAAATATTTGTTTATTTTCTTACATTACACTATCATTACAAGTAAACTTAACCTAATTCAACAGTGTAAAACTAATCTATAGTTATCCTATTCACTTATAATGCAGTTCTTGCGAACTCACTCGGAGTACACGAAAATATGTCGTCAATATGTAATAGTTTGTGATTATGTCGTCATTTGTTATCTACGTCCGGAGACAAACGACAGTTCGGTCCCACGCGTGGGCGTGTGAGAGTAAAATGCTACGTAGTAATAAACAAACTTTGAGTTGAGATTGTTCCGTCAAGATATTATTTTATTTTAAACTTCATGCACAAACAACCGGTACATATGGCGGACTTAATGGTAAATGCTTTCTCTACCAGTCAACCATTGGTCTTTTTAACAGAGAAAATACAGGCAGTGTAAAGAAAGTAATAAAGGGTCAAAAAAGGAGGGTATTTAAAACAATGCTAAACATACATACAACTTATTAAATATATATATATTAAATATATTATCAATACGGTAGTATTGAATATAAAATACGATTTATAAACATTCACATAGTACATTATTGTACACATGAATAATTTCATTCAATTAAATTAGTCAGGATGGGGAGGTCAAGAACATGGCGGAAAACTAACAAATGCAAAAAAGAACCCATTGACAACAGCTAAGCCCTTAGTATATTTGATGATATTAGTCACTTGCGTTAAAAATATTTACATTTTGACCATGATAAAGTGAAATTATTTGACTCCGCTTACTCTATTATCTAGTATTCTAGATAAAAGCGTTATGTTAGTCATTGTCATTCAGAAAAATATGTAGTATCCTTTTGGTAGACACTTGCCAGACACATAAATTCAGCTCTGATGTTGAGACTGTTCTGGCTCTTAAGGAGTCTCTCTACTTACCACTGCGTCCAGGCGAGGCTAAAATGGGTATGACCAAGTCCACCGCCTAACCAAAACCTAGCTCGTAAGGTAAAAGAACTTTTATCCACCTGTAATGGCAAACAGCACCAACTAGGCTTCAACCATACGAAAGCACGTTACGTAAAGGGAGGGATCGGCAAAGCTTCGGTATGGAATCAATTTCACAAAACCTTCACAAATCTTTGCCTATAGTTAATTTACTTATTTATACTTTATTGCACAACCACAGTTTGTACAAAAGGTGGACTTAAACACCATATGGCATTCTCTACCAGACATACCATTGGGCTAAGCAGAAATAATGCTTAATGTAATGCTGAAGTATCGTCGTCGTGGTCGTCCCCACTTACCAGTGTGTCCAGGCGAGACTACAGTGGGTATAACCAGGTCGCGCCACCGCTTGACCAACACCTTGGCGCGCCGGGCGAGGGTCGGGTCTGTGGTCTTCCGTCTGAGCTCATTCACGTGCTTACCGAGTCTGGTGGTCTGCGACAAGGAACGGAATGTTAGATTAGATCATTATTATAGGTAGACTGCGAAATTGCGAACTCGCCTGCGGGGCAGAGGCGCGGGGGGAGGCGGGAGCGGGTCGACTGAGGGTTGCGGATATGGAGGCTACAACCGCTCACGCACGCACAGCACTTTTGCGTCCCCCCGCGCTCCTGTGCCCCGCAGGCAAAGTCTCAATGAAGCGGTTTACCTATAGGACAATATTTCCTGTGGCATATTGATAATATTAACATAGAAATGCGACAAAAACAGCTCTTACTGAAATAAGCAGAATTTTTCAAAATCGCACTAATTTCTGGCAATATTTGATGGTTTACTAATCTCAAAAATTATTTAGGAGTAAGGACTTTGATAGGTTTTTATTTTGTTATCATGGCTCTAAATAAGATAATTTTCAGTATACACTTATTTCAACTTAATAAATTATCTTCACGGATACCTCCATAATAATGTTTTTTATATATTTATTATTATAAATATTGATGGATACGATCAATTTGATTTATAAAGAAATTAAATGTTTTCTATTGGAACTGGTTACATAATATCATACGAACACACAGCGATCAAAAAGTTTGAATATACTTATTTTTAGACAAGTTACTGTACTGTTGACCAAACAGCTGATAGTTTTGATAAATGTTAACTAAGCAAATGAGTCATTACTATCAGTTAGTCCACTACAAATTAGAAAGTTGTACATCAATAGCGGACCCCGCGACTGCATCCGCGCGTTTTGAGTTTGCTCCCTCCCCTCCCGTCGCAGCGTGATGTTTTATAGCCTAAAGCCTTCCCGATAAATAAGCTATCCAACAAAAATATATTTTTTAAATCAGTCCAGTAGTTACTGAGAACAAACGCGTTCAGACAAACTCTTCAGCTTTAAAATATAAATACAGGCTGTCCCAGGAAACCTGTACCAGCAAAGGTCTGGGGTTAGAGGATATTAATAATACCCAACGTTTGAGCCCAATGTATGTTCCGCGATATACATCTACTCTGTTACTAACAATTTATGGATCCAGATGTCCGAAATAAATGTTTTAGGATTTTTTTTATGATTATGATATTTAATAGTTTTCGAGATATGTTTTTTTGTTTAATTAAAAAAAATCTTCTACCTAGCTAAATGACTTGTTAATAATTTTAAAAACTTCTGAGAGTTCTTAGCTCTCAAAATACTACAGTTAATCTAGTACTTTATGGGAAGTTTTATCCCAAAAATGAGGCTCGAAATTGTAGTCATAAAAACAAAAAATCATATCCCGTAAACTATTAAATATCGCGGAACATACATTGGACTCAAACGTTGGGTATTAGTATCCTCTAACCCCAGACCTTCGCTGGTACAGGTTTCTTGGGACACCCTGTATAGGTAGTAGTCTGTTGGTGCTCATTATTTAGTAGCAAAATCATTCAACTGTTAAAATGACTAGACAGCAAAAAATACAGAGTTTTTTTAAGACAATCTAGCAAGATTTTTACTTTTATCCCAAAAGGCTAGCTTTACATAATTCTGGGATGTTATTTTAAAACTTTAGCATTATGCCAACAATTAATGTCTACATTAGCCATTTACTATTGTGTCTAAGATACTTCACTCACCTCCAACAACTCTTTTGTGATATTGAATTTCTCCAAAATGGATATGATTTCATTGACAGCCTGCATGTCGACAACCTGAAATGATACATAGCCTGATTAGATTATTTCAATATCAAAAAAATATATACAAACTTTTATCTACCTCCCTATGTTAATTAGAAAACCATAAGGTCACAATCCCAAATGATGCAATGTAATCAAAAAGTGTTGTAATCCTATGGTAGCAAAAAATACTGACTCAACAGTCATGTAACAACGTGAACTGTACCTAAGGTAGGTACAAAATATCTTTCTCTACTCATTCAATCAAAACAAATGTAATACTGCTAATTTAACCTTGAGTTGTAGATGCAATATTACACATTACAAAACATCAATAAAAAAAAACAATTTCAAACAAAAATTTCTAGTTGCATTTTTCATTCATTTTATGGCTGCAACGTTTTATGATTGCAATCAATTCAGTAAGGTAAAATCGAAGAAAGAGTAAAAATAATATGAAACTGTTACTTCCTACTATTGTATACATACAGGTGGTCATAAAGAGACTTTGTTACCAAGTAGGACTTTACTGTAGATTAGTTTGCTTTAAAGTGATGGCACAAATTTAATAGGCCTGACACAAGGCAGTTACTTAGAGTATAGAGACTTCTTAAATCCCCAGCATCACTCCTGACCTGAAGACCTGCAGCGTACTAGGTAGGCCTAGGCTTTCCTAGAAGTGTAATAGGATGGTTGGAATTGATCAGTAGAGGAACACACACACAATAGCCCAATCAAGTGGCCAAGTGTGGAAAAAGCCCAGCAAAACTAAACAGCTAGTGCCTAACACAATGAGACGATGGAAGAATGTATAATTGCTAATGGGTGCAAAATTTCATGTTCCGTATAGATTCAATACATCAAATTATTTTTATTGAGAATGCCTAAGTATTAGGTACTAAGTGCAAAGATACAAGACAAGATTTCCAAGAATATATGTGAAGATTCACCATGATCATTCCCTAATCAAGTCCACGGAACAATTTAGAGTTGGGTGCCCATGGTTTACCCGTGTTGATACTACCTAGGTTTTTTTAATACATAAACAAGAAGGAGCATTAGGGCAAATCATGCAAAACCATAATATTGATCTTTGATATCTTATAATATTCCTGTGCAAAAAAACCCATATCCAGTCTTATCAAAGAATATAATTGGAACCTGTTTAATTTATAGTTACACTGAAAGTGTTTTTATGAATGCAGAATTAGGTACTTACTGTTTTATAAAATCAGTAATATAATTAGATCCTGCTTGTGTACTGCGAAAACAACCAAAAAGAAGTACAGTACTTTTAGCCAGACCATGTGAATGGACCACATGGATTTTTACAAAATGTAGGCACCAGGTAACAGCATAACCTAACCTGTTACTAAATATAAATTCCAAATCTCAATGTTGAGTGCTATTGGTTCAGTAAATAACAGTAAAAATATGCTAAATAGCTACATTAGGATTTAGAATTAGGCAAGGCTAGTTTGTAATTGATATCAGACATATAAACTGTTATGATGATAGCAAAAGAAGATAAGATCAGACTCATAAACTATTTATGAATACAGTTATCACCTTTCATAAGAAATGGAAACGGAGAACTAAGAAAAAAGTACCATAGCAACATACCAATACCTTCAAAAATAGCACGTATGCGTTAACTGTTGCGAAAACTGAATTGGCCTGAGGTTGCACAACCAAAAATGGAATTAGTACTACTGAAATATCACCAATCTGGAACGAACGGGGCTTCAGCAAGCCCCACCTGCTTGCACGAGGTGTCCTCTACAATTTACATCTAATATACGTACTCACGTAAGGTCAAAAGGTACAAAAAACACATTTTCGTTCAAGCACCAAAGCCATCGCATATCACCGAGAAAATCTACGGAAAAGGTCGAGCGTGGCACAATTCCATACTTTCACATTGCAAAACATTTGGCACCAAAGGACGGAGGGACGGCAGGCGGGTAGCGACGTCAGTGGCCCCACAGCCCGCACAGCTCACGTATCCACCACGACACCACATTTCCACGCGTTACGTTGCAGTACATCCCGACCTTTTACTAGCACGATCACTAAATATTCTTATCTGAGGCACTTGACATCAGGAAACTGGTGAGACAACCTCCCAAGTGGCCAAATCGCAACATAGAATCGGGTGTCACAGGCTCGTGGGGACCGTTTTCATATCTCAGCTTCGCTTATCGGAGTTAGAATCTTTAAAACTCGCAAACTTACATTGTAATTGTTATCCAACGCATTCAGAAGTCGATTACTTAGATCATGAGCGTTATTACTCATTTATAAACCAAAATATTTAACTAAATACGACGAACGTGTCTCGGCTGCGTCGTAATGGCGGACCGACGACTACGTATGCCCGTGCCAGGGCATTTTAGCCGAATAATTCAGCTGATAACTACTGAGGCGACGCACACTCGTGTTTTTCCGTTTCTTTTGACGGAAGAACTTTATTTTGACAAAAAAATATAATAGATGGCGCTAGAGTTTTAGTTAGTTTCTTCAATTATTGAAGAAGAAACTGAATAAATGGGCTATGAATATTTAAAATGAATAAAAAAAATATAAATAAAGTAAATTTTATAACAATTTAAAGGATCTTCTATAAGTTTATCAAACAAACGTATTTTCTAAGGATGGCAATTTTTGAGCAAGTTAATTATCAATACTGGCAACATTTGAATGATGTTTCATCTAATTTTCACTAGATGTCGCTAAAGAAACTGTAAGAAAGAGTAAGAAAGATACAGCTGTCTCGCTCTTACATATGCTGTTATTGCCTGTGAAAATAAATCTAACTTGTAATGGGAGATTTTGTATTACATGGCACTTTCTGTTTGAATAAAAACATAGATTCAACATAAAATTTTCTTTTTTCTGCTAAATAAAGGAAAGCTATATTAATTTAGCAACATCAAACTAATTTGTTAATTTTACTAAACGGTTAAAATGTTTTTTTTCTTTCTTTCCGTAGAGCTATGATTTTTCAAGCAAATTACATCACCACACCCTCTGCCGGTCCGGGTCAGACAGAACTTGGAAAATAGGTACTTCTCGTGCGTATATTCAAAGTAATCTATACTTTCCATAAATATAATGATAAGAAGGTTGGACTTGATTAAAAGTTTCATATCCTTTTTGTGTTGAATGGATAGCTGATTTACTGGGGGAAAATATTGATATTATAATATATACCTGAGATTAGAGCTAGTTCCTGAAATTAGCATAGCTAGCACGTTCAAACATAAGTACCTTTATGATAAATATTAGTATAGATAAGCAGAAATTAGGCTTTCCAACCAAACAAAACAGCTTCATCACACTATACCTTGCCCTGTCTGTCTCTGCCTTACAATTACAATAGAAAGGAAGTGGTACCTACCTACTGAGGGGATTGTAGAGATTGAGTTTGAGATAGTCGTCATCACCTCACCATGGCAAATAGGTTTCAATAAAAGGTTCGCATTGAGAAAAAGGAACGTTAGCACGTGCATGCAATGGATAAGCATTTTTAGTATGATTCACCACACCATACCTATTAACACGTTCCGGGACACTATTCCAGACACAATAGATGTTTTATTGATTTCACTACTGTAGGCGTTTACTGTCCCGGAACGTGTTAAAACTTGTCTGTAAGAAGTTTTTTAAAGACAGTTACCGTCAGTCACATTGCTTGAGCATTCTCAATAAACGAGATGTGTGAATCGATAAACACTGGGCGATGAAAAGAGAAGTGGAGACAGGAAGTAAAGTGGAAACATAGAGAAAGTAAAAAGGATAAGAAAGATTACTAGGTGAACGCACACTTATCCGAGCCGAACGCGCCGAACGAATCGAAGTCAAGGAGGCCTCGCATACATATCCGAACCGGATGAATCTACCGCGCCGAAAGGAATCGACCGCGAATGTTGCCTCATGAGATAGCGCTATTAGTGACAACTAAAGGTTGAGTGAGTAAGAAGATGTCCCGGCGATTCGTCCGTGTCGTCCGCATTATCCGTGCCGAATCTGATGACGTCATCCAAATTTGTCTAGGATTCCTGGGGTTCCTCCAGAATTGGACGATTCGGCGCGGAGAAGTGTGCGAGGTTTCATGAGATTTCATATAAAGAATTCAAAAATTCGGTTCGTTCGGTGCGTTCGGCTCGGATAAGTGTGCATTCACCTTATTACACGCTTTTGCCTTGTTTTTTTTTTTAAAAACAGTGCTGCCAGTTCTTAAAAGACAATCTCCCTTTTCTTGAAGTATTCATTATAGAGTTTCTGAACGTGACCGGGGAAAGGAAGAAAGCTATTCATCTATTTGGCAACACCGAAACTTGACTTTCAAAAATGACACATTTCGATTTGTGGTGGTGAAGCCGTGTATCGAGTTTTTTATCATGGCATAGAAAAATACTGATTAAATCTTGGAGACTCATCGATCTAGTACTCTATTTACAATAGTGCGATATCAACGTTGACATGTGAATAGATTGCGAAGTCGGAACGCAATTGGAAAGTGGTGATAAATGGCGAAAAGTATAGTGCATTTGTGTGTTGTGTGATAGTGGAAATGGATCGTCGGTGTTCACAGTCGGTCCGGACGCTGGTTTTCGACGATTCAGACTCTGATCCGCCGAAAACCGGACAGAAGAAGGATCTAGTTTCTTCTGAAGTCCCTTCCTCGTTGAACCAGAGCGCTGAAGGTAAGAAAAGCCATAATAAAACAATGTAATGAGTTGTATTTTGATGCTGTACTATGGAACTGGATTGTGAATTCGAGCGCGTTTTCGTATTGTTTTCAAGGTTTATCTGTTCAGCTGTCAATTTAATTGCGAAGGCGTGAATGAACGGCCGCCTCTCATTGGCTGGGAGAGCGCGAGAGGCATAAAAATATGATGCATTTGATTATAAATCGCCTACATATTATTATAACTATTGTATTGTTGCGAAAGTATCTGAGAGCCAGATGGCTGGTATAATGTTTATGTATGTGCATGGGAAGCTGGTGCTATTATGCCACATTGTACTTTCTTGATTACTGTCCTGCACTTTACCTTATGGGCATCTAAGCACTATTTCTAGTTCCATTGACCTTAATTGATACAGAGGTCACTTATGGTCTTTATTTGTGTGGCCATATATTTTTTTAAACTACCTTCACATTGTTTGCTATTAAACACACATGCACACACACACACAAATACAAGTAACAGCATTAACTTGTATAAGTTGTAATAGTAGCTGTATTAAGTAGGTAGGTAGTAGGTAAATATTTACAATAAAAAGCAACACATGAGACAGTAAAAATAAAACAACCTTTAATATCACTTCTAATTATTGTCACTATGAAAACAAAAATAGTATCAGGTATTTACGACAATGAATCATTCATTAGTAATTATTTAATTGTTTATGTTGTAACTGTGATCAGGAAAAATTAAAAGAATGTGCTAGCTTAACAGGCCATTCATATTTGTAAAATAATGTAGTGTAAAAATATGGGAGGTTGCTACTGCCACCTGACATAAGGTACATGGTCTACTTTGCTACAAATGACCTACATACAGAGCAAACTTACATACACTACAACAGCAATTATAAATTCTAATTTAGCCACTTATAGAATGCTATTATGACGTTTTTAATTTTGACAGAAAATCTAGGGGGAAAACTTCAAAGTCAGGAAGTTTCTTCTATACATTTTGTGCAACATCTAAATAGAATTCTCTGGGCATACAAGCCTTTCTTGTTTTAATTTAAATTAAAAGCCACAATCTACTCACTCACAAATGATTATTATTGTGTATGTAAACACACTAATTATCTCAAGACCACTAATGAACACTGATAAAGTCAACAAATCTAATTATAGCACATGTTAATCTTGAAACAAACAGACATGCCCCCTTAATGATGGTTGACTTGAAATCTGATATTAGGACTGATAAATGTATAGTATATGCATATCTTAGTTTTAATTCTTTTCTGAACTTTAAATAATATATTGATGTTTGACACCAACATATACCTTGCTCTGATCCCAAAACAAGTTGCTAATGCACTTGTGTCATAACTAAAATCGGAAACAACGGTGGTACCACAACACCCAGACCTGAGACTACTTAGAAAGTGTATGCCACTTGTGATCTAGTCTAGTCTAATATAACTATACCATCCGGGAATAGAACCCGGGACCTAATGGTGGCGACAATTTGAAACGCAGCATGCTTAGCCACTACTGCTTGTTTTCACAAGATAATGTTTCATTAAGTCAAAATTATCGTGATTGATTTTTAATTGGTTTGAACATTAGGTCAGTTCTATTGGCATTATTACTCATTTGGATGATGTCAACAATGAAATGATTTCACAGAAATATGTAATTGGTATGGATATTATCAATACACTGAAACCTACGTGAAACAAAAACTGTCACTGCCTACAACATGTTAGTTAGGGCACCTTTTCATCTTTAATTTCATCTACTACTGTGGAATATAAAATAGTAATCATTTGGTAACAACTCCAAATTTTTCATGTTATTTTCCATTCTAGTGATGTTTTATTTACGTTTGTTAATTGATGCATTGCAAATGGGGGCAGTCAACGTTCGCCCTGAGGTGTGCCCTTTAGGGCGAGTGCACACTCGCTTCACACGCGTTCGTGTGAAATTCTTATTTGCGTGGTCAAGAGAGAGAGAGTAGTAGCTGGTGATTGGAACCGATTGTAAAATGCAGGTTGAGCTCAGCCACCTTTTCATGACCAGGCTAATCGTTAACCATGAGTTTCAGATCCCTTAAATCACCCCTTCAAGTCTTAAAAAGGTATATAAAAGACTAGAGGTCCCCCGCAACATCGTCCGCGCGTTTTGAGTTTGCTTCCCCCCCTTCCGTCGCAGCGTGATGTTATATAAAGCCTTTCTCAATAAATAAACTATCCAACACAAAAATATTCTTTCAAATCGGTCAACTACTTCTTGAGATTAGCGCGTTCAAACAAACAAAACAAATATTGCACGAGAAAACTGAAATTACGCTGGCGAAAACGCGGCGTCAATAGATATTGTCCATGTCTACGAATCCAGCAAAATGTAGCTTGATAAACTATGCATTTGTTTTGCTACACCTTGGAAAAAAGGTGTAGTCTCAACCTTATAGAATAATTTCCCCAGACACAAGAGTCATGTCCTGCTTACGAACACAATCAAATAATTAAATTAGCTTTTTAATACACCGAGACTCACAGGCTACGCGCATTATGAAGTTTTGTTGATAATGAAATGCACATTATTTATGAGCTGTTTTAATCTAAGACAAGAAATGTAAACTCTCGTCTAGCATACATTTTAATGGGAAAGTTTATATTTAATTTAAGTGCTTTAAAATATTCAATAAGGTATCAAATACGAGTTTTGAAGATTGGACCAGCTTAAATATACCTATAGATAGACACTAAATTGTTAAATAAACTGCTAATAACAAATAAGATATAACAATAAATCAGTGGAATATATTCGGCAGTCTATTATAACATAATCAGTTACCTTACATGACAATAATCTAACTCGATTATCCTTTAGATATTAATTGGCTTTACAATTCAATATCAGAGGTACTATTCTGTAATTAAATGATTATCATACCATATCTCTGTATTTAAAACTCCCTGTAAACGCAAATGTAGTAGTCATACAATTCCATACGAAAAATCTTGGCGAACCTGACAATATAGTCAGGTTTAAAGTTAGTTGGTGCAACTGAGCGTTTTCAATTAACTAATGAACAAAACAAAGTGTGCCACATTCTCCGCGCCTAATCGTATAATTGTTGGAAACCAGGTGCCATAGAAAAGGCCTATTATATTATATCTTGCTACATTCATCAAGAGCTCGTTATATTACTAATTGTTAACAACATAAAGTACTTATTCTATTGCTTGGTTAATTGCCTAACTGTGCGTAGGACAGCGCTGACCTTTTTTTAAAGCGGTATTATAATAGTTGAATGCCTTTTGATTACTTTGCGATTTATATTTGTTAAATATGTTGTAGTCATGTTTTACATCTTTTAAACTTGGTCTGACGAATACGACAAAATACGGCGCGATTTAAATTTAAATTTTATTGATTACAAACTTTCGTGATCTTACGAGAAGTTGTCTCTCGTGTCATCTTTCTACAATCGTTACTAGTCATATGCTAATTTCGTGCTATTGTCTAGATCTCAGGCAGACTAGGTTCGTGAATATGCTCTGATTGCCGCTGTTTAGACATGTTTAGTTCCAGTCTGTGGCGAGATTCCTCTTTTGTCGTAAACTTGTTTTATAGTGACGATTTTAGGTCGTTTGCATTTCATATATTTTGTTTGTCCATCTTGTCGGTGGATGTCCTATGCGGTCATGCCTTTGGTCGAAGGGTCTCCAATGTCGAACTTTTCTGGATCTGGATTAGCCGATATTTTGCAACCCCAAACTATATAGATGTGCTTTTGGCGGCAGCTTTGCCGTGAAAGTATTGCTTAAGTTGCCGGCAACTTAGGCAATTTAAGGGAACAAAATTTTTTATAATTTTTTGATTGCATATTATTTTAATATTTATGATTAATAATACTTTAATGAAAATTATATGAGGCTTGTAAAATCATCTCAAAGCGTAACGACCCTTGTGACGTATGCATGCATGCATCTGTTGGTTACCGTGACGAACTGACAGATGTCCAAATACGAGGCGGAGACCTAGATCTCTAGGTATTGTCATTGGTTCTAGTATTTTGCAACACTAGACGGAGAATCGAGAGTGGTACTTTACCTTTCTCCAGTCTGTCTATTGTACGTACAGTGGACAGCGCATCAGGCTATACTTTTTTGTGAAAACTAACCCTTAATACAACTGTATAAGATACTGCAGTGTTTACCTTGACGTGCCGTTGTCCGTACATTTGCGAATAAGTATTCGCATTTTCACGTAAACATTAGTGTGAGAATTTTACAGCTTATGAAACGTAGACTCGATACGATTACGATTCTTACTTAATAACTCGATAAAAGTTCATACTCGCGTTTAAGAGTTTACTTCCAGTGCGTTTTGTATAATGTAATCTATATCTATAAAAATGAATTGCTATTTGTGTTAGTCTCGCCAAAACTCGAGAACGGCGCAACCGATTTGGCTGTTTTTAATCTTGAAATATTCGTGGAAGCCTAGGGAAGGTTTAATTTAACGGTGATAAAGTATAATAAAATACAATTTTTGTACATCCCTGTTGTCACAGAAATTTTAAATAACTTTCGTTTTACGTTGCATTTTTTAAAAATAATTTCAATTAAATAAAATATTTTTGTTAATATATTGTTTTAAACTTTCATGGTCACTAACATTAGAATAGTTAGAATAGTTAGTTATCGGAAGCTCATAAATAATAAGGTACATGGTAGCAATCCCGTATCTAACTATTCTAATATTTTTGTTTCTATAGGGCATAGGGTTTTGTCAGTTAGTCAGTCAGTTAGGGTTTTGTTATACAATCTTAAATATAAATTGCACTCGTAAAAGCAACTGTGTTAATCAAGGAATCGAACCCCGTTTCTTACTACGCTATCCAGGCACATGCATAGGCATGTGCCTGCCTCACACTCATACACTCAGCCACCGACACTGATACATGGTTCTATAGAAAACCATGTATCGGTGTCGGTGGCTGAGTGTTATAGGCATGCGTCCGTGTGTTTTGAGTTAGTGAAATCTATTCCAAATATCGGATGTTATTGAAGGTGGTATTGTTACCAATCTTATCAGAGACACGCTGTGGACACCAGCGGTTTAGTCGAGTGCATCCAAGTTACGATAACATGACATGACATGACATGATAATTAGGGGTATCAGTTGATAAAATTAACGCGTATTTTGTTTATAATGATAAGTTTTCAGTTTTAAAATACTGCAATTCTTTATCTATGATTTCTTTAAGGTAAACATATCGTGTAAACGTTAGTTTTATTTTATTAATCCAATAAAGAAATCTAAAAACTGGGCTCATACTACCTCACTTTTTTTTTTCAGGTAAGGCTTTTGCCCAGCAGTGGGATGCTTACAGGCTAACTTAACTTTTTTTGAAGAAAATTGTAGTTAGGTGTGCTTATCACCGTTGTTTAAGTAAATTACTTTTCTTTACCTTGTAGCACATTTTTTGTATTCTTTAGGAAAATATTGAAACTCGTAGCTGGTAACCCTGAGTTGATCCGATAAAATTGGAAAATTACTAGCGATAAATAATTAAGATTTGGATGTATACCTACCTATCTAAAGCCTTGTCCAGATTTAGCAAAGCAGCCATGATGGGCGTATTTATAACTTATCTTAATCTACCCTCAAGATAACGGCGGACTGTTTTATGTGTGGCCTAGACATTATCTAATAGAATACAAAATGTAATTTAGGTAATTACTTTTATTTCGTTCTTTTCTTATACCTACCTATACTTATATTTTCTTACTGTTCTTATTGAGATTATTTTAAATGTTCACTGATGACCAAACTGATAATATCCCAATTTGTTGTCGATTTGTAGCAGTTGTAACAGTTTATGTTTCGGCTAGTCGTTATCAAAGTGGGTTTGTTTGATATGTATTTTTAACGTGTATTATTATGTGTTTTATTTTAAATAATATGTTTTTGGATCGTGAATGGTCACCAGGTATAGTGGTTAGATGCGAATATATTGAAAAAGCGGTCCCGACCAAACAGCGGCAGGAATACCAGAATGTAGTGGAGAGTCTAGTGGGATGGGCTTCTCTATTAAAAGCTACAATACTCAGTGACGATCCTGTGACATGGCGAGTGAACGCCGCCATTAAATAAGCGTTGCCCTGCGTGTTGGCTATAGCAGCAATAGTAATTTTGGCAGAAGGCTGAAGATATAGTATACCAGGAAAGGCTTTTGACGGAATATAAAGAGGCGGGGAAGGCCCTAGTTCTTTAACTGTGTGGGAGGCAAGAGGGAGACCACCACACTATCTTCCCGATTTTAGAGTTTTTATGACTAAAAAACTCTACCAACAAGAGCTTAGCGCTTAAATTTGATGACGATGATCTATTATAATTGTCTTAAAATTCAAAATTCAAAATGTTTATTTCAATTTAGGTCATAAAGTGACACTTATGAACGTCAAATATAATAGTGAAAAAAAATGTGTCCTGAAAAATGGGCCGAATCATGACTCCCTATCTTTTGCGCCCTACCAGCGCTTCGAGACAGAACACGGACAATCAGGCAAGTGCTGAGAAGACTTAGTGTCCATCACCAAGTTTAACTCGTCAAGTATGTGTAAACGAGACACAATAAAAATTCCATTGTTATGCGACTCTCGGCATTCGTTTGATACCTGACTGATTACGTACTGAATTTGCAAGTTACTAGTGGTATTACTAGCTTGATAAGACGCCATGACCTACCGTTACTTTATAAGAGCACTTAAAATGATGTCAAGTGTTTAATAATAAATTAATAAACTTCAGTCGACAGCTACAGTCATCAAACTTCAGCTGGTATCATGGCAGCGATCAATCGATTAATTAAATCTGGTTCGCCTTGGATGGCGATGAAATAGAACTAAGTAGCCAGGGTTGACTTAAAGTTCTTTGGATTTTATTGAATGGAATTCTTTTATTTCATTATATTTGGTACATATTGTGTTCACATAATTAGAACGGTCTAGTTTTATGTTTAAGATACTTTAAATCATGTGATTGTAACTTGTTGTAAGTGATAGTAACATTTGATTGATTTGTTCTGTGCTGTGAGCCTTGAATAAATAAATAAAATAACAAAAAAACTATTAGTACATCGATTGACCATTTCACAATACGAGTAAGTATACTGTGATGTGTACAGTGTATCCAGCAGCACCCGTTGCATGGCACATCGATAAACTCGTTTGTCGCGCGTTTTACCGCGTCTACCTAGATCATTTATCTCCACGTGCATGGTACAGTCTTTTAATATGTCTATAACGCGAGGTCGTAGACAATTCGTCTCTAGTGCGTAATGGCTGCATTATGGCTGCCGTTTTTTATACAAGTTTGACAGTTTAGGAAAGTTAGCATAGCGTCAGTTATATCAACATCTTGCGATCGTTTATATACCTATATCTATCTATACCGCGTCGCGCGCGACGCGACAAGCCAACCCATGCAACGGGTGCAGGTTCTAACATAGACGTCACGCACGATTAAAGTTTATCGCGAAAATCGGTATAATATTTCAAAGATGTTTATAAATTGCACTATAAAATTTTCATTTATGCATTTTGCACAATGCTTTTTGAATAGGATCAGTTTAAAACCATTGGAAACCATGTAGATAAAAAAATATTTAGTCGACGCGATATAATTTTATCGATGGTTGCATGTTATATGCCAAATTGAGAATCAATGCATCAACATCTTTTCGACCTGAATTCCCACAGAATTAAACCAGTAAGAACACCAGTACCACTTACTCTTGTTAATAGACAATCTTTTCGGCTCTGCTAATAGTTGCTCTCTCTCACACAAACATTCTTCTATTCTATTAACGTAGACAAGCTGGCTAGAATAAGAAAGAGGTATGATCAAGTAGCTATGCTTAGAGTTGTACTCAATAGGACCCGAAGTGCGACTCCTCAAGCTAATTGGCCGGTTCACATCCAATCGCGTGGCAATTACTTGCCGATCCAGAGCATTCCGCCATCTCCTGTTTATTTGATTGGTGGATTAGGGTAATGATAATGGTTGTCAAAGAGTTTTACTTTAGTATAGTAACATTGTATCAGTCATTTACTAAACCTCTGTAAAATGCATATAGCCTTAAAGGTAGCTGTTGATCTATCAGAGTTGTACGTAAATTAGCATGCATCTTTTGCAGCGTGAACATACGTGGTGAACACATGCGAAGTGTTTCATATGATTTCTTACGTATGTACGGACAACAGCACGTCAAGGTAAACACTGCGGCATCTTATACAGTTGTAATAAGTGCTAGTTTGCAACAAAAGTGGGTAACCCGTTGTGCTGGTGACTGTACACAGCACAGCCAATTTAAAAATGCATTGGCCTCTCCGACTTCGGTAGGTTTACATCACTAAAAGAGCATTTATAGCTAGCCAGCCTTTTCTTATCTGCATTTTATAACTTTTCATTTAAAAAAAAATGCCTAATAGGTAACTTTTCTTAAGTAAACATGCATTTCTTTAATCGCTAACCTTAACGACGACCGTGAACTGAAAACTATCTGTCGTAGCGGCATTAATTATGTATCAATTAATTAACATTGTTAGTTCTGTGTGCCGAGGTCCTATTTTAGACTGCTCAAGGGCATACACGTGAGATAGTACACGAGACATTTGACTAAGTATAATTTGAAATACACACCTAACAACAACTACCACCTTCTTTCATGATTTACCCAATACGCGACGAATTTGTTGGACGTTTGTGTAATTTCCATTTCTTAGTCAGATTTGTCTGAGTAGTTAATAATTATTAAATTATTCATTAGGTAAATAGACCACTGGCTTGGCTTGTTGCCTTGTCTTATATGTATTGTAACAATAAAGTTAAATCTGACAATACACATTTAAATTAAAATGCTTTATAGTTGTCAAATAGTCGACTGAAGAGTAGTCTTTAATCCGGAAAGTTGGGCTCCATTTTTGAATCAATCTTCCAATATGAAGTGTGATTTACTTTGATGAATGTCTCATTTTCGAATGAAAACCGTATAAAATCTACATGGATGATTGCAAAAAAGATAACTGGATTTTGTGAATACTTACGTCAATAATTCACGTAATTTTCCTTGATTTTTAATCGATTTTCAAATGAAAATCACTTGTAATATTTACGCGAGTGATTCAATAATAGAGCTCCATGTCGAATGAACACCTAAATTATTAACATTTCCAATCGCTCTACTTTTTGTTACAACCTCACCGAAGGTCGTCGATACAACTACAATAGTCTTAAAAAGGAAATGTATAGACGTTTTGCGGTTTTGTAAAAGGGACATGAATTTTTCAGTAGTATTTGGATTGTGTAAAGCTTGTTGAGTAGTGCTTCGCAACTGCACGGTGAACAATATCGAAATCGATAAAATAATCGATACAATATCATTGATGGAGGGGTTTATTTGATAAAAAATAGGGCGCCTGGTCTACATTGCAACTAACTAGATTCGATAAAATGTATTGCTAGACAAACAAAATTTTTGCTGTATTATAATACATCACGCTCTGCTTTAGTACATGTATTTTTTAAACGCAATTAACTGTATACGAATAATCATTATAGCCTTTGTGCACCAAAAAAATATCCCTCTGATAACTGTAACTGTAAATTGTTTCTCATGTTACCACAAAAATCTAATCAAATATCATAGTCCTGAGTCATGTTTCACTGCAGTATCAATCGACTGAATAAACAAAGCAAAAGAAAGCCAATCATTTATTGACACAGAAACTTTATAGATAGTTAATACTACTGTGGTAACGCACTCAGTAGGCGCGACCTCGATATTTTTTATCGACACGCTGCGATTGATCGAAGGCTCGGTTTTAATGAGGCCAAAACAACTTTCGTTAGATTGCTTCGCTTCCTTCAAATGTATTTTATATCCTAAACATGCCTAGTTCTGTATACCCTATAGATTCCTACAATCGATACGATTTATCGTTGCTATGCAGATTTTATAGCCGACCATTAAATAAAGCTAAAGCGAATTCTGAAGCACTTGATTGATTACTTCTTCTTAGGGCTGCCAAAAATTAAAAATAAATCTCACCAAATACGATAACAGGCATATATAGCAGGTTACATTAATCTACCTGTTTTATTACAGTTATTTAGACTAAGAACACTGTCTACAACATTAATCGTAACGTCAAATTATGCAGATTGTTTAAAAAAATCCTAAATAAACCAAAAATCATTCCATATATTTTGATACATAAATTACCATTTGCTTTTGACACCAAAGCACCAAAGATTAAAAAAGCACTTAACCTAAGCCATGTTTATTTTATGCAAAGCCCTTGTTTACCTTCGCAATAAACAAACTGAAATGTTTGACGAAGATTGCACCCACTTTAGTATTAATAGCGTTTTCTGAGCTACCTTAAACATTTCATTCGCTTGTTTAAGTATTCATTCCATCAAGCCTTGCGGTTTCACGTTCCTTTCATTATTTCTTTTCTGTTGCCTCAGCGGTATCCAAAACATTATAAAACGTGATCTTTCGTTTCTCGCATTATTGTTAAAATACCGAAATATGGGTCAAGTGCGTTGGTAATGCATTAGTGGTTTTTTACTATGGTCTAATTTGATGACTAACTTTGTTGATCTTGAGATGAACAGAATATTACCTGTTAAATAAGTTCCACGAGAATTACATCGCTCAATTTGGAAAGCAGAAAGATTTTACGCAAACGGACGTGACGTTCTATGAATATTTCATTTCACTGAATCATGTTAACCGGAAAAAATATCTCCAATTCTGAAACTTATACCTAAATATGTTCTCCCGTTTAAGCTGGTAGAATTCATGCTAGTCAGTGGTGATTGAGGTGTAATTCAAATTCAAATTCTTTATTTCAATTAAGGTCATGAAATGACACTTAAACGTCGTAGTTTAAAGTAAACAAGGATCAAAAGATGTTTGTTGGATCCATCTCAACTGCGGTAATCTTGAGTTAGGCTCTCTCAATTCAGATATCTGATCTTAAAGCCGTCGGGTTTGTATGTAACTCGAAACGATGGCTGACTATACGAACGAAAGTATAGGTAGCATCAAGCGTGCGAGTTCGAGCTGATTAGTTTGCGCTTCCAAATACTAGTTACTTCGCAGCTTTTGAAAATAAAGGCATGAAAATAAAACCAATTCGAAGGCAATAGGGTTATTTAATAGCCCTGCCAATCAATATGATACGTACAACCGTTCGGAAACCAAGTGTTCATGCCAACATGGTATGACGTCTGGTGTGGCAACAATAGTGACGAATTTTTTGACAATGTGCTTTTGAGAGATCGTGCGTTTGGCTAATGGATGTGTAAAGTCTGATACCGCTTGTTTACAATTTATATAAAGACTTGAGAAATGATACAGAGGTATAGGTATAGGTATACTACTTTTTGTACGTATTTGCATTGTACCAGTACGGTTTTTTTCACGCGGGTAATTTGAATGTCACCTTTGATCCGTCTGATCTGTCTCATTTATATGCGCTGCACTAAGAATTACAGCCAACAGTACTTTCTTATTTTTTTAATGTTTACAAATATGTAGATAGATTCTGATCACTAACAATTTATTAATCTTCTGCTCCGGCGAATTTGAAGTTTGACAAATAATTATTATAAAACTTGATCAAAACATCCGGTTTTTGTCATGATGAAATCTAAATTCGATTACAGGTACAGATGTAAGTAGTCTACATTATCATAATCAGTCAACCTGTAACTGAATTTCAACTTAATTCGTTGGCTAAATAAAGTTAAATTTAAATTATGATTTGGATAGGTCGATATGACGTGCGTGTTCCCTGACTCATAAGGCTAGTTCATGTGTGTAGGTGTTTCTTGGAAAAGTAACTTTATGTCTTAAAAGATTCTCATCTTCGTCATTTGTAACAAAAGATTTGAAAGTAGAGTCTCGTTGGTGTAGCGGTTCGCTGATGGTCACCACTACTTAAGAGGTCCCCGGTTCGAATCCTGGGTAGGGCCGAAAAAATTTTCTGAGTTTCTCTGTTTTAATAGTTCGGAAACTGCCCAAAATACCGCGTCGCACATCAAAAATCCTAAACCGCTTAGCTATCAGTTAAATAATTTTGATAAGCTAACAAGTTTGTTCAATTCTTTCCGGTTATCCGCCAGCTATTAGTTAGTAAAAAAGTTCCAAAATTACAATATGTATTGCGACATTTGTTACAATGTGTCTTGAATCAAAATATACTTTAGATACCTAAACCATTTATAACTTAGCTACTTTAGCCTACGCGACTGAATCTGGCAGCGGTTTCAATGTCGGCCCGCGTTTGCGTAAATGGAAACCTTACGCAATTTGTTTTGGTCCGATCGCAACGAATTGATGTCCCTGGATACAAATCGATTTGACGTCAATTGGCTCCTAATTTTCTTAAAATATGGATAATAGTTTACAACCAGAGTTAAGTTATTTATTCATATTTATTTAAAGTTAACATTTAGTCCTTTCAGTGGAACGAAAATGCTTGCTCAAAGTAGATGGAAAATCTTCAAAAGATATCCAATGAATTTGCGCTACTCTGTACGTTTTTTTTTATTTGCTATCATTTGTTTTTTATCTGTTTTATTATTTCACTTTAGCACCAAGGAATATAAAAAAATCATTAATATTTTTTTTGTTGATTTATCATTAATATTACTGTAACATAAAATTTTCTCGACATCGATAAATTTTATCGGGATCTCGTTACGTTTTATGTGCTACAGTTTATTAATTCTCAAAAATGTGCCCAAATTTTTGGCTATTTATATTAAAATCTGTAATTGACTAAACCTAATGTATTAAACTAGACGTAAGTTATAAGGTATGTGCTGTTGTTTTCCTCAATATACAACAATAAACAATAAAAAAATAGAGTGTTTCGTCACACATCTTACAAAAACTATCTAATAGTTACGCGGGATATTCAAAGAGCGTTGTAATGTATGCCAGACGCAGATTATGACATGAAAAAAATTGTTAATCTTGCATTTTATGGATCGTAATAAGTTTTAATTGCTCAGCTCGTGATGTAAACAAGATTCTTTATTATCTTGATAACAGCCTAGTCCTACTAAACGCAAGTTTTTTTCTAAATCCTACATTATAAAAAAAATATCGGAACACTGTGCCAAATCATAAAAATACAGCAACAGAAATAACTCCTATAAAAATAACTTTTCACGTGCAATAATGTGAATTCCTCCGAAAGTGGAAAATTGGTAATAAATTCCGAAAAATAATACTTGACCCACATAAGTTCAAGTGACGCGGTTAGTCATTGCTTTGACGAATTTTAGGGGTCCCTAGAGAAATCAGGAATCCAATTTGACCAAGCGAGTGAGTAAAACTTTTTTTAATGGCGATTGAACTACCAAACCAACTGTTGTTTTTAACGACGCAGTGTTAATAAAATACGGGGGCGTGAATCGAATCGTACATAATATCAATAGCAAAACATCATTTTAGTGATCGTAGTCATGAAACGGTGTATTGGTTGCGCTGCTTCTTCTCAGCACTTGCTGCGTATAATTGTCCTAAAGCAGTAGTTAGGGTTTATATTGGGACGTGTGTAATTGTCCCAATGGGTCTGTATCCAAAAATAACTTACTTCAATGGTTTAGAATGTTTTTTAACACTCACAGTGTCATATTTGAATTCTTAAAAAATGTAATAAGAAACCAAAAATTACGCACGGGCGGGACTCGAACCAGCATCATTCTCGCTAACCGGGCCAACTGTTCTTCCAATTGAGCTACCGTGCTGTCAGTCCGAACGCGTGAAATTCTCGGTCTCTTATGGTTCGAGTCTCGCCCATGCACAATTTTTGGTTTCTTATTTTCATCTTTTAATAAATAACTTTTTTAACTTTATGACTTTTACGGATTTCTCCATTGTTTTACAAAGTGACGAAAGCTGCTTGCATCCTAGCCCGATTCCGCGCCATGTTACAAAAGTTAAAAAAATATGTACGGAACTCAAAGTTAAGCCATAAGTTGCATAGTAACACGCAACGTACTAGCTGGATTTTCCACTAAGGCTGTGTTTTTGTAACTTGAGTAGGCGTTTAGTTTGGTAGTGCAATACTGGCTCGTTTGCTCACATTTGGTTTTGCATACATCAGTTTTGATAACCATTTCGGATGAGGTTGTCTTCTAGCGGCAGAAATGGCTGTTGGTGCGACTGTTTTAGACTTAGTGCCCCTGTTAGCAGATCTGTAGACTGAATGTGCTAAAAGAGGAAAGAGGATTGTTTTAGTTAAAATACATTGCCTTTCTCCTTTTTTAGGGTTCCGTAGCCGAATGGCAAAAAAGGAACCCTTATAGTTTCGTCAAGTCTGTCTGTCTGTCTGTCTGTCTGTCTGTCTGTCTGTCTGTCTGTCTGTCTGTCTGTCTGTCTGTCTGTCTGTCTGTCTGTCCGTCCGTATGTCACAGCCACTTTATTCTGAAACTATTAGCACCACACAGCTGAAACTCTGTAGGTAGGTGTATTGTGTTCACCGCTTTCCGATTCAGATACAAAAAGTAAGAAAAAATAATATTTAAGGGTCTCCCATACTTACATGAAACTAAAACCTAAAAAATATTTTTTACTTAAACCTATGATGGGGGGGCGTCCCCCCCCCCATCTAACTTTTGAACTAAGAAAGTGAAAATTTTGAAAAAAATATATGATGTAGATCTCAACAAAAACTTGCAACGAAAATTGGTTTGAAGGAGATCGAACCAGTAGTTTTTGAGATATTGCACATTTTTATCAACCGCAAATATAACTTTGTCTTTCATACAAACACTATGAAAAACAAAGTTATTTTTGCTGTCGCAATATATTGTGATGTTTTCGTTAAGTGAAAGTAAGTGGGCCCTGAATTCAGTTAAGGGTGGCACGGAACCCTCAGTGCGCGGGTCCGACACGCACTTAACCGGTTTTTTGTAAAACACTTCTGCTTAGGTCTGTTAGTTTGAACTAAAAATGTGGTTTTTGGGAGAGCTTAACATTTGGTGACTGTTGGTGGATGTGACAAAGTAGAGAATGAATTTAGTCTATATCTTTGATTATAATAAGTAAAGTTTAGCAAATATTGGTGGTACAAAAAAATATAGTATTCAGAACTAGTAATCATCTAACAAAGAAAGTGTTAGAAAGTAGGTATTGAAATCACTAGTAAATATATTGTTTCGATTACATCATTTCATTCATATAGTTACACGAGTAGTGTTTGTTGATGTCCCAGTTCACAAAACAGTGGACACGAAGCGCCATAGCGATTCTACCGGAACATCGGCGCGAAAACAAATATTTGGAAGCGAGCCGAAGCACGTGTTATTTAGATACGCGCCTAAGCTACCATGCTACTGTTGACTTCGGAATGCGGTCGTAAGGGCTCGGCAGCTCGACTTTGTGCGAGTGTTGAGAACGATCATGGAAGTGAAGCAACGTTGAGTGTGGTCAAAATATGATGGGTGACCGTTTTTATCAACTTTACCTAACTGAAACAAATAATGTTTGCAAATTAAGTTACACCTGTCATATCAGGAACTGTCAAAACTAATTTGTTCACGAATAATTTAATATTACAGAAAGAAAATGAATCTTATTTATATTAGTACCTAACTACAATGTTTTCATCAAGGGACTACATCACTTTGATCAAAGACATAAACATCGTCGCAGCGATAAATACAGGGTGACACTTATCGCCACTTTAACGATCACAGCACAGTCACAGGACACCCCTACTGGTTCCAATTTAATATCTTAAATACGGAAGTTATTGCGTAAAATATCGATTTGTTTACGAGTACATCACGTGTCGTCATACATGAAACAGACTTTGAAGTGTTTCGAAATTCACTTCGGGTAGTAAAATTCGGGTCCCGAAATTAAATCTTTCCTATACATATTTACGTGCATAAGGCAGTTCTATTTTACTAAATGTAGTTCCTAATGTTATCTTCTGTGCTAAGGGTAACCTTCTGTGGCTTACTATGATAAAAGCTGTGTTATTCTGCCACGCTCGTATGATAGTCGAAAATAATAAACCAAAAATTGCGCACGGGCGGGACTCGAACCAGCATCTTTCTGGCTGTCTGTCAAATTCGAAAAAAAACCGAGTGGCTGCGAATGAAAGGGCACGGCACAGAAGTCTACCTTAATAATTTATAAACTACGACGATTGTAAAATTTTTAGAAAATAGCGAACATAGTTCGTATTTACTAATTCTATATAGCATATTAGAAACAGCCTTGCTCTATCACCTCTATTTGACCTCAATAAAAAACCTCTTACTCTCGCCAAGACCCATTAAAATATCAACATGCGCTACAAAATGCATTTTTATTTCGATACGCGTGATGTTGCCGGGTCAGCTATAGTGACTGTATCGTTATCACAGATTATGTAGGTACCTAAATAGATGACGCGAGTGTATGTGCTTCGGGCTTTCAAAGAATACCTCGGCGAAGTCCTTCGGTGCTTTTATTTTATCTACTCTTTTTTTACGTACCGATTAATCAAAATGAACTACCATAACTGCTTCTATAAATAAGCTGAATAATATTTGAATAAAAATGACATTCAATTTAAAAACCTTTTTGGGTGGTTTTCTATCACTAAATAGCTATACAGACCACGTAAATGATTGGCGCGCATGATTTTCTTTCATCAGTAGAGAAGGTGATGAGAATAATCTGATCATACTTCGTTGATACTCAATTAATGCTAAAATAAGTGCGTGCGTGATTGCAAACCTAAATCACTTCAGAAGATCATTATTTAAACAATCATATCATCACCTTTCGCGCAAACTTTCCCCGTGCTTTATGTATTTCCTGGTATAATAGAGGTATTTTCTGCGGTTTTTATATAGCCTGTCTGCATCATTTACAAAGATACATGTCTGTGATTGCTATAGTTAACGAGACACTTCATATGCCACCAGCGCTGTTTATTTGCATACGACTGGTTTTATGCGGGTTTACTCACGTGCGAGTTCATATAAATTGAAATTGTTTTTGTATTGTTCAGGATTTGCACTCTGCAGAGACAATACGGCCACCTGTTTGTTGATCCAATTGGATTTATGATTGCAATCCGAATCCATGGCCTGAATCTCTATTTTTGAATCACTCGCGTCAAGATTGCGTGTGATATTTAATGATTAAAATCGAATTTTGCAATGAAAACCAGTTGTAATCCTTTCTAACCTTTATTTAACTATTCGGTAAAATTTTCTCATTTTATTTGTAACAGCATTACTATAAAGTTTATAAGGAAAGGAATGTGGATCAAAATATATGACACCGGCTAGTCGAGTTAAAATCTACACTAGAACTATTGACACTTCACTCAAATTAAAACCGAACTATCGGTCGCTGCGGTTAGCGTGGCTTTTATACCGCGCGTATAGAGT
Source organism: Pyrausta aurata (assembly GCA_963584085.1). Lineage (NCBI taxonomy): Eukaryota > Metazoa > Arthropoda > Insecta > Lepidoptera > Crambidae > Pyrausta > Pyrausta aurata. The sequence continues at coordinate 1,622,669 of OY757278.1, read as the reverse complement.
CGAAAACTGACTGGAGAAATCTCGAAACCGACTCTGGAAGCTTCGTGTATCTACCTACGCGAGCAATCGGGAATTCGTGCACTTAAGAGCGCACGCGCGAGATTCAAATTACTTTTCGAACATATTTTTTTTGGTTTTATTCTGGAATAGAATTCAATATTTTTCGAATGTACGAGAGTATTATTTTTGCTGTCGGCGGGCCACCAGTATTCGACCGGCGGGCCGCAAGCGGCCCGCGGGCCGCGGTCTGTGCATCCCTGCTATAAACAATGTGGTTAGCCTGCGGTATTGGTTGCTATTGTGAATATGCTACGTCAATTAACCTGTATATTCCCAGTAAACAAACTATGTTACCTACATTGTGTATCAATCAACCTACATCAAAATGCATTAAACTTGCGGTCCCAACGAACTTCGTGTCGCCTTGGTTCCGTCTAGCTCCGGCTCCCTTGTATAGTTATTATCATATTCCGAGCCAAGACAAATCCTACGAATTAAAAACCATGAAAATCAGTTCACCCGTTCTAGAATTATAAGTGGTGCAATTACCACGACTTTCTATTGTGTATATATAAGATGTTTTTCTATAAACGGGTGAAACTTTACCAGAACTTCAAATTACTTCAGAGAAACCGTGCCCTATCATTTTTTTTAAAACGGGCTAGTTTTTTTTATTTTATTTTTCCTAACAAAAAAAAAACATATTTTTAAAAACATGCTGTGTCCAGTCTGAAACATCCCAACGTCATCACCTAAGGAAATGAGGGAAAAGAGAGAGAGGTGATGACGTTGGGATGTTTCAGACTAGACACAGGATGCTTTTAAAAAAATTTTTTTTTGTTACGAAAAATTATTAAAAAAAAACTAGCCCTAGAAAAATTATTAAAAAATGATAGGGCCCGGTTTCTCTGAAGTAATATGAAGTTCTGTTAAAGTTTCACCTTATATAGATGTTCCACCAATCTTCATCCTAATGTCCAACAACATAAGAATTAAATTTCAATCGTGATTCAATATTTTGTTGGATGTTTATGTACTGTGAGGCGGTACATATCTTTACTGTGCTGTCATTGATTAAACAGTCTATTTGTAATGAAATGTATTATCATGAGCTGGCAAGATAATACAGATAGCATACCACAAGCGACCTGTCAGAAACAGCTGATAGTAATAACAATTTGACACACAATTTTACTATCACTAGCTAATTTATACATGTCCCAAATAAACATATTTAAAGAGGTTTCACTTTCAATTAATCGATAAGCAAAGTGTCGGTTTTAATGCGATATTTTGATCTGGCAAGTTTCTACCACTTATGCAATTTCATCGTAGATGTGCCATAAAATCAATAGTGATGTGACTTATTATTATGAAATAAAATAAGTATTATGAAATTGTTTTAAACTTTCATGGTCACTAACATTAGAATACTTAGATACGGGATTGCTACCATGTATCTTATCATTTTATTATTGTGATCATGGCGCTTGCAACAGTGCCGAAATATCGGAAGCTCATAAATAATAAGGTAGTTACATGGTAGCAATCCCGTATGTAACTATTCTAATATTATGAAATTATTAATTATTTTATTTTATTTATTTGCAACAAAATACACAGCCCTCAAACAGTTTAATATGTTTCTTAATTATAATCATACAGCATACATTTTTCATTTTCTTTTTGTCATAAAATAGCAAGGTAAACGTCAATATTTTTAAATGGAATTATGTCCGTGAAACAAGCTTCTTATTTAAAGCTTTTCTTTCAATACATCATTATCATCATTCCTTGGCATATGCCAGCCAAGGTATACCTTTATTTAGGTTGGCCCTTTTGATACGCAAATGTTCGCAATGTTTTTCGTTAATTTAGTTAAATAAACTGTCGATAGTATTATCAATCGGGAACATCACTATAATCAGTATGCTCTCGACAGCTTTCCAACATGATCGAGTCGCGATTCGCGCACCGGTGTTACGCGATCGAAATTCTAAATATTGCGTTTTTGTGTTTATTTATAAACATATATTCTAGGCGCGGCTTAGGCGTGTCGTTCTGTTGACGTAAACACGAGGGTTAGCGATGGTTGTCTTATCGTAGGCCGCTTTCGTGTAGAAAACTTGTGAGAAAGTATAGCTGTGAATATCGGAGACTGATGGTTCTTATTTTATCTAACAGAGGCTACATCGACACATGTGAACATGGACAAGTTGCTAAATATCTTTTAAAGTTTTCGATGTATGTGAACTTACATTTGTAGAAAGACGGTGAATTAGCACCGTGCATTAGCTTCTATCACAGAAGATATAATACTATGCTGATCACTGATCGGGGCTTTTGAAGGCAAGTTTTATTATAAGATGATGGTTATACAGTGTTTTTCAAATTCAAATTTCAAATTCAAATTTTTTTTATTCAGACATCAGTCCATACAATTAAATTTTACACCCGTATGTTAGGAAGTTTCCTTGAGGAACCCTCAAGAAAAGTTTCGAGGATACCTCGAATCGGCTATTTAATTTAACGCGGTTTGTAGCTCTTGACAACAGATAAGTTTTCCTTCAGGTAGTTAGCGAGGTATCTCGAGTTTGACAATCGCTCCTTCAAACCATCACCTCGACTGAGCAAAACTGTGAGTCCAGGATTTTTTTCACCTTTAAGAATACCGATTCGATGAATTAAGGTTGATATGTGTATTATTGGAGTCGAGGAAACGAAACATATGGGTTTTAGTCTTCGCGAGTTCGTTGTGATAACCCTACCGTTATGACAAATGTTTAACGGAACACCTGAATATTTTATTCAAACCGATGTTTGTCTTGAACAATATTATAACTGATTATTAAGTTCGGCTATATTGTAGTCGCAAATTACAAGTTCTTTGTTGAGTGTTGGCCGTAAACAACGAGTAACAAAACAAGAATAACAGATTATCTCAACGACCAGTAAACCTGTTTATTTACATATTCGTTATAATACCGGTAGGTGCATGCTAATACGATAGCGTAAACTTATTAGTACTCGGCGTTAGTCATGTAAAAGGTGTGTTCTACTAAACGATACTGTACATTGGTCATCACCATTATGACGAATTGCAGAAGTATTGTAGCGATCATACACGGTAAAATGTCTGTTTATATACAAACATATGTGTCTAAGTTACCGTCGAATTTAATGCTAAAACATTATGAATTTGCTGTCAAACCTTCAGCAGGATCTTGAAATGCTATGCGGACTCTTCGGAGCCTCGTACCTACTACTGTGCACGGACAAGTAAAAAAAGAACTTTTTTTTACTCGTCCGTGCTACTGTGGAATAACGAAATTTTACTGAATAAAAGTTTAAAATGTTTTCGTATTCATAAACCACGTGGCCGTCTTTCGATTTCTCTCTTCAAATATTTGCTACAACTGAATTTAAATATCATCTTGTTATTGTCATTATAAACGACAGTATCTTTAGTTTTTTTTTATATTTTGCTTTAAATTTCCGCTAAGCGACGCCCGTCGCAGGCGCAACTAACGAACCGTTACCGCGTTAAGTTCAGGCAAATGTAGAGTTTCTTATAGAAGATTAATAATAAAGCAATTAAAGTTTTGGATATGCTTAAACACTGAAACTGTGGTAATACTCACATGTCAGTTAAATACTGTAAGATCTGCTACAAGGTTTCTTTAAACTGTCTCTACAGCCAGGTCTTAAGTGCTCAGCAATTTGATAATCTTAAACTTAACTCAACACGGAACTCGCGAACATCTGACGCCCATAATCATAGGCATTATCTCTTTGTTCCACTTCATTAGTACCCTTGACTTACGCTTTTAGTGTGGCTTCCTTATTTCGCAGGTGACGTTTGTTGTGGTTCTTATGTGAGCTGGTAATAAGGGCGAGAATAGTTAGGTAGTCATGAACTGTCAAAAGGCTAAGAGGTTGACTCATTGAGGTGAAGCTTGGTTGGGCATACCTTTGTTGATTGTAGGTATTTACTGTTTTTTGTGATGTCGGGTCATGTGGTTTTCAATCAACTGACTAAAAGTTTATGTATTTACGGTAGTATTTTCTTTACTAAGCTCATCTAGGTATGTGTGCCCTAAAAGGTTCTGTGATGCATAATTAGTCAATTTTCATCCCCCAAGCAAAAAAAAACTGTAAGTCGTTTGTTCGACCTTCTTAGCGCGAACTGATAACCAATTTGACTACTCTCTGATCTAGTTTTAAGTGTTTCCTGTTACGTCCATGACCATAGCCAATATTTAATTAATTTTAAAACTAGTTTCGGAAGCACTACAAAATTATTAATTTAAACATTTTAGCATTGAAATCAGAAGTCAATGATACTGTTCTCGTAATAGAATCTTTACATAATATAATCTTGCTAAAATAACTTAAAGCTAAGCGTTGGTCGTCCACCGACAAAAATACAGCCTTCCTTGTGAAGATTCAGAGATCACACTGGATGCAGGCCGCTTGCAACCACTTTGTATTAACCAATGGGGTTGGCCTATGTTTAGCAGTTGCGGCTGTTAATGATGACGATGACTATAGATAGTGCCATCCACGAAGGCACGCCGCCATTCGTACTAATCGTTTATAGTGCATGTGTGCAAGCTTTTGTCAATATTTGATTAATAATAATGTATATTAATTTAATTATTAAATCTTTATTATTTAATATTTTGTTATTTGTCACAGCCCCCTCGCATCCCGCGTTTTCCTCAATCAAAAATGTGTAGGGCGCGCCTTCGTGGATGGCACTATCTATATCTCTTTAATAGGATCTTATTGTCATAAACTGATATTGTAAATTTGTTCGCAGATGCAACCAAGGTGTCGCGGAACAGCAACCTCGTTCGTATGCGCAGGTCCGCTCTCGGCAAGTCGGCGCCGACGTTGTCCGTCCACGTGGTAAGTTTGTATACTTATTTTTACTTAACTTTATAAGCAAACTAGCGGTCCCAGCGAACTTCGTTTCGCCCCCAGCTCGGTCCCGCCCCGGCCCCGTTTTATGGGAATTTGCTTTGCTATAAACCTCAAGGAGCCCGAGACCTTTCCAACGAATGCAAAACCGTGGAAATCGGTTCTTGCGTTCTGGAGTTATAGCGTCAGGAAAGAAAACCCGGCTTATTTTTATATAAGCAAATAAATAGGTAAGGAAAAGAAAATTTAAAGGATGAATTGTAGTTAAATTATATTTGTATCTAAATTGACGTTCTTATAAGATGCTTGGGATATCAGTAGTATTCTCGAATATCATTAAACTTAGATAGTAGTAACAATTTCAACGAGTGATTTCTCTAGAACCCCCGACGATTATGTATTATTTCTCGATACGCTTACGCAGACGATAGTTTTTCTTGATTGGGGTACTGGTCTAAGTTATCTACATAGAATTAAGGCTGTTTTTTTGGTGGACTCGAGAATAGCCTTAAAATTTTCCAACCTACCAGCACCCGTTGCATGGCACATCGATAAACTCGTTTGTCGCGCGTTTTACCGCGTCTACCTAGATAATTTATCTCCACGTGCATGGTACAGTCTTTTAATATATCTATAACGCGAGGTCGTAGACAATTTGTCTCTAGTGCGTAATGGCTGCATTATGGCTGCCGTTTTTTATACAAGTTTGACAGTTTAGGAAAGTTAGCATAGCGTCAGTTATATCGACATCTTGCGATCGTTTATATACCTATATCTATCTATACCGCGTCGCGCGCGACGCGACAAGCCAACCCATGCAACGGGTGCGGGAATTTTAATAACAATAACAAACGCAGAGCAGCGGTGAAGGGTATTTCTAACTTTGGACGTAAAGTTATTAGAATATTAATGTCATATCTTAAGAAAAGCAGTAAAAGTAAACAGGTGAACCAATAATTTAATTTCTATTACAGAAAGAGCCATGCACCGTGTCAAGGCGGCCTTCCCGGCTGCCGCCCCCGCCCCCGCACCACAGGCTGTCGCTCGTGGTAAGTGTGGTGACCCCTTCAGAGGGTGTGCTTTTAGGTCAACAACCCTCCTTCCTACATACTATCTGATTACCTCGTGTGTTCATAAGTTTTGAGACAAACTTGGTAGTTAAAAAAATAAATTAAATATTACTGGCTGCTATTTAATTCTTTTTCCAAATTTGAATTTGGAATGTTTACTTTTAATACCTTTGACTTTCAAATTTATTTCTGTCAATTTTATCGTGATGGAGGGGACTAAAGAATTGCGTGCGACCGTGATATCGCTATTTAAGGCGGGAAAAAGACCAATGGAGATTTTCCGTGAGGTGAAAACTTTTGGCGTAAGCCGTAACTTCGTGTATTACACTATCAAACAATACAATGAGACAAGTTCCTTGCAAGATCGCCAAAGGAGTGGTCGGCCACGCTCTGTAAGGACGCCTGCGAACATCAAAATCATCCGAGAGCGACTTCGCCGAAATCCATGTCGCACTCAGAAAAAAATTGCTCTGCAGGCTAAAATTTCGCGCGTTTCAGTTAACAGAATACTGAAATATGATCTTAAGGTAAAGGCGTATAGCCGTAGAAAAGTTCACTTTTTAAACGATCGGCTTCGTAAATTGCGACGCGAACGTTGTCCATTACTGCTTAGGAGACACGATGCGAGGAAGATACTGTTCACCGATGAGAAATTTTTTTAATGTCGAAGAAAAGTTCAACCGACAAAACAATAAAGTCTATGCCAAAAGTAGCAAGGATGTCCCAGCTTCAGCACGGAATGTCTCGCGTACTCATCATCCGGCAAGTGTGATGGTATGGTGGGGACTTTCGTATGAAGGTGTCACTCCGCTCCATTTCTGTCAACAAGGCGTCAAAGTGAAAGCCAAGAATTATCAAAATGACATCTTAGAGCCTGTTGTGAAACCCCTATCTCATACTTTATTTAACAACAAATTTTGGGTTTTCCAGCAAGACTCAGCACCATCCCATAAAGCAAAAACCACCCAAGCTTGGTTGAGGGAAAATGTGCCGGCTTCATCGCGGCGAACGAATGGCCCTCCTCCAGCCCCGACCTCAACCCGCTGGATTATTCTCTATGGACTGAGTTAGAGCTCAGGGCCTGCCAGAAGTCCCACCCAAACTTGGAGTCACTGAAGCGAGCTCTTGTTCGAGAAGCAAAGCGAATCCCGCTAGAAAAGATTCGTGCCGCCATTGATGATTGGCCAAATCGTCTAAGGGCCTGTATTAAAAACAAGGGTGGACATTTTGAATAAAAGATATATTTTATTGTTGATTATTATCTACTTAGTGTTCACTGTAAATTTTAGAAATATAAGTTAATTATTTAAAAAGTTATGCCTCTTTTTTTCGTCTCAAAACTTATGAACACACGAGGTAGTTACTTTGCGGAGTTCATGACAGCTAAAGTTTCAAGACTTAACTGGTTAAGGTTTTTAATAAGGCTAAGCTGTTGATATTGGCTGCACAGGGTTTGCTGTGGTAGGTAAATGTGATTTTAATAACTGTCAATTAATAACGTATGGGACCCCAGAATAGGAGGCTGGCTAAAAGACTTCATCATTATCATTATCAGCCAAGGGACGCGTCCACTGCTGAACATAGGTCTCCCCGATAGTTTTCCACAGCGACCGATCACGAGTGTTCTCCATCCAGTGTGAACCTGTAATCTGTCCACCTTCTCGGTGGATGTCCTACGCTGCGTCTTTGATCAAAGGGTCTCCAATATAAAACTTTTTCGATCCAACGGCCATCAGTTCTTTGCGCTGTGTGCCCTGTCCATGACCTGCTAAAATACTTGGTATCTCTACCAACCAGATTAATACGAATGTCGTATAGTCTTTGACTGCTTTACATGGTCGATCAATCAGCCTATCGTAGTGTTAGCGAGTAGAAATTCGAGAAGCATGGAACGGCACTAGAAAAGCGAGTGATGGTGCCCCTCCCTATGCGAGCTGTCATCTGACATGGACCGACGCGGAATACGCGCGCAATTATCGAGAAGCTCTGTTTTTGATATTTAAATAGATAGCTATCTTTATTATACCCCAGGGTCCATGCAGGCACGCACGGTGGACAGAGTTTTGATCGTTTCGCAAGCAATCATTAATTGACGAAAACGTTCGCGTGTCGCGCGGCCTATGTGGAGAGTAGGCCTACAGAAAGGTTGTGCTTTTAGGTCAATCGCTGACGTATGGATCCATGATAAGGCACCAACAAAACCACAGACATATGTTTATCTAGAGCTGATACCGTACTCGTTTTATACATATACATCCAAACTTTCGTGTATGTATAGCTTTGCACCTGTTTGGGATAGTTTTATAAGAAAATTCGTATTTACACGACTAATAAATAAAAGAATGAAGCTCATTTTAGACGGATTTGTAATTATTAAAAGCAATTCCACTTAATGTTATTATGCATATTTGCAATATTTGACATGCAAGTAGCATTCATGCATTTTTTTTTACTATTAACCAAATTACTAAAAAGCTGACGACTGAAAATTAATTTGTTTACTCTACAGTCACGTTTCTCTCCCATTAGTGCTGTCACGTTTTGAAACCTGCGCTAGTTTATGGGTAATTAGACCATTAGATCATTAACTGGTGCAAGTGTGTCGTAGCCAGTGAAAGGTAAATATGTGGAAGTATTTCTTGGAGACCTCCTCGGTAATAGCGAATGGCAAGAATTATCGCAAGACCGAGATGCATGTCGTGATCTGGTGTAGGAGGCCAAGACTCACTTTGGGTAGCTGAGTAACCCCAGTAAGTAAGTAAGTATTTCTAAGAGACCCATATTTGTCTCTATGGCAGGAGCTTTGAAAAATGAGATAAAAAAGCTCTTTTGACATTACATTAGTCACTATGAAGAGACGACGAAAAATATGTAGTCATTTGATTCCAACACAATTGCTAAACAACAAATTGACTTAAACGATGATTTGGTAATTACGATTAAAGGAACAAAACCAGCCAAATACAAGTTTAATGCAATGTAGCCCCCATTATACGTGCAATAATACGTTCACAAGATTTCTAGTCTAGGTATGTGTAGTGCATCTTATGTAGGAATGTGACAGAAACAGTGTCAATATTATACTGAATAAATAAATGACTTATTTATTTGACACACAAGAGGTTATAAGACACATAACATCAACTTGCTATTTAAAAAAAAATACTAGTATAAAGACACTACTTTCATATATTATTTCGTTCACTGGTTGAGGCATTGTGTTGAATACACTTTTCCATTTAAGCCTGGCGTGTAGGCGTGCACCAACCCACATAGCGCTGATTCACAGGTCCTATTCTAAAAGTTCAAAGGCATTTGCGTTCGCTCTCAATAACATTTTGGCCAGCATCATCAAAATTATGGGCTAGGTTCTTTGTCGGTAGAGTTTTTTTTCCATAAAAACTCCAAATTAAGGATGATAGTGTGGTGGTTTCCTTTTTGCCTTCCACACGGCAGTTTAAGAAACGGGGGATTCCCGCTCTTTTATTGCCAGTTCTAATTTTGCTGCTACCTATTACCTAATACTAAATATCAGTGATATAAGCTACCTAACACTTATTATCAGTGATATTATAACCTACACTCATAAAAAAAACAGTAGTGAAAAGCTCTAGAAAAATTGTTGGAAAAGCAGATCTATTAGATGTAAGACGAAACCAAGCTTTTTATATGCGTTAAGCTTATCGCCTATTGTTCGATTCTTTGTAAGCTTTTCGGCCATAGGCATAGCAAGAGTTAAAAATATTTTCATAATGTGACGCTGAATAGGTTTTTAAAAACATACAATATGTAAATAACCGAAATGTAAGTTATTTTTGGGGATTCTTTACATCAACGATTGAGTGTTCAAAAAAGCTCACTAAAAAGTTTGGAGACCATTGTGAGACTTTCACAGTAGAACAACACCTTCTATGCCTTTTGACCTGTAGCCCTAGGGTTAGACTGACTGTTATACACCCAGTTAAAGGGAAGCCATTCACGGTTTCAGAATAAAAATATTTTGTTAGAAGTTTTTTCAAGTTTAAAAACGTGACTGGCCAAATTTCACTGCATCGTGGTGCGAGAGTAACAGACTTGTTTTTATCTATTGTATGAATGGAGTAAGTACTGTTATTCTAGTTCGTTATTGTAAAGCATTACCTTTGACTGATGATATAAATCATGGGAATAACTTGAAACAAGTATTCAGGCTTAAGTTAGATAGATAGTTCGATAATATGTTTAGTTTTCATGCGCTAAAACAGCTGAACCGATTTATTTTATATTATTCGGAAAACACTACACTATACTAAACCTATGTTACTAAAACCAAAAACCATTAACGTATCTTCACAATGTGAAGATACATCATCATTTCTACATGTCATGTAGAAATGATAAATGAATATTAACATAGTAATAGTCCCCCTAGCCGATTTCGACTACGGTGGCCAGTCACAACGACTAACCGACTGCGCGGGACATATTATAGTGCACAAGTGTGTGCGCAAACACAGGTGCACTCTCTATTCCTTTCACTCTCATAGCCCGATGGGACAGCAATATGACACGACCGAAGAGAGATCAGGCGCAGGACCAACGGCTTTACGTGCTTTCCGAGGCACGGGGGTGAAACACCGCCAACTTCCAAACTCCGGGCTACCCTGAGAAATTCTAAACAGAAAAACTCAGGTATACATTTTTGGCCCGACCCGGGAATTGAACCCGGGACCTCTGGCGCAGCCGTCGCTTTAAAATGCGACCCTCTCACCGCTGCGCCACCGAGGCAGTTATATTAACATAAACCATATACATATGTACATAGAGAAATAGAGACAAATAGAATAATTTTGAGCTCATAGCGTTTTGTGCGATAGTGGATAAAAGAAAAATAAATGCAATATCAGCTTTGATCATCTTTAATTAATAACGCTCACTTTATGGAAAGACAGTTTAATTGAATGTGCCGAATAAAGCTGACATTGCGCATCATAAGCCCTGTATTCTTTGACAGACTGCCTCGGTGGCGCAGTGGGTCGCATTTTAAAGCGACAGCTGCGCCAGAGGTCCCGGTTTTAATCCTCGGGTCGTGCCAAAAATATGTACCTGGGATATTCGGATCAGTAATTCTCAGGGTAGCCCGGAGTCTGGAAGTTGGCGGTGTTTCACCCCCGTGCCTCGGTGCGCACGTAAAGCCGTTGGTCCTGCGCCTGATCTCTCTCCGGTCGTGTCGAGATTGCTGGCCCATCGGGCTATGAGAGTGAAAGGAATAGAGAGTGCACCTGTGTATGCGCACACACTTGTGCACTATAATATGTCTTGCGCAGTCGGTTATTCGTTGTGACTGGCCACCGTAGTCGAAATCGGATAGGGGGACTACTATTATTCTTTGACAATGTTTTCATAACGATTAGCCCAGTTGTATTCATCATCATTAAGTCTGATGTTATTGTAATTTATGTGACGAGGATTAGCAAGCTTTTTCATTGTTAAAATGGACTCTATTATGGATATACCGTTTACGCAGTGTTGGGAATAAAACGTATCTTTTCTATTCCACCATTACCGTCTCACATTGTGAATAATATTAAGCTGCCCAAAGCATGCTATTTGGACAATTTCAATGTCGTCAAAAAATATAAAAACAGGGTGTAAAAAAAGTACGAGCCAAATTCAAGGGGGTGGTCAATCGAGTTTGAAATACAGGAAAAATATAAAAGAAAAAATTTTTTTTTCCTGTTTTCTAGACTCTACTCTTAACCACACGGCACACCACACCACCAAATAAAAACTTGAAAAAAAAATTTTTTTCACAAAATTTTCTTTTTTCTGTATTCCATTCTCAACAATTTGATTGATTTGACAACCACCCCCTTGTACTTTTTTACACCCTGCATAGGGAAATTGTCGAAGTCACGAAGTTTAAAATCCTTATCAAATATTTTGTGTCAAAATTGAAAACATCAAAAAAGCATATCTGATCAGCTAAAAACTTGATAAGACTTCATAATTAAATAAACGGGTTATTGTTAAACTTTTCCGTTCCCGCTTACAATATCATCAATTTAATCGTGCAGTTTCTCACGATGTATTTTTTGCTAAAGCAGGCTGTATAGTAGTTCTGCACGGTATAGATTTGTTCTGTTGTATGTTAAAGTTATTGTGTCCTACAGTGATCCGATCAATCAATCCGTTGTAGTTTCCCTAATCATGTTTGTTTCGACTTTTGAGTCAACAAATCAATATTCAATGACTGCCTGAAACGACCCGGATTCGGATCCAAGGTTCTATCTCCTTCTTTTCTTCTTCATCGTTAAATATGTTACCATGTGAAGCTGCTGTGTCTAGCTATAGGTAAACCGCTTCATTGAGACTTCGCCTGCGGGGTACAGGGGTGCGGGCGGAAAGACGAGAGCGGGGAATGTAAGGGGTGCGGGCGGCGGTGATACACAAGAGACGAAATTTGCCGTGACAGTTCTTAAGATATGTGACGTCAGTGGTCACAATAGTTGTCGTCAGTGTCGATACTTTATAAACATTACTTAACATATTGGAAAAAAATATTCGATTCAATACAATTACACCAATAAGAGTGAATTAATTCTAAATATTACTAAAATATTACTATCCAAAATCGTGGAATTTGATCAATAAATAAAATGGAATTTTAAAATAAGATTTTTTGGCAAAATTAAAAACTTCAAATAACATTCCCTGGTAACTTTTGCGACTGTTTTGTTTGAGTGTATTATCGATTTCATATTCATAGTTTATATTCCACTGAGTTTAGATCTTTAATTTATTATATAATATTCGTATATATTTAGAGCATTTATTTAAACACTGTTATTTAACAGTGTTCAAACGGTGGACTTAATGCTAGAATGATGTAAAATAGAATTTAAAAAAAACACGACAAAAATACAATAATATAGATTTTGTGTCCGAATATACTGCGACTCATCTTCAGACTTCAGTCAGACAGTATTCTCTTGTGTACTTCTGTCAAAGCGTCCGCAACTGTCAACAGATGCTATCGCTACCTGTGTAGCGAGCGTACTGAATTTTGAAAAGAATGTGCCTGCCGCCCGCACCTCTCACAAGCCCCGCTTTCGCCTCCCCCCGCGCACCTGTACCCCGCAGGCGAGGTCTCAATTTCGCGGTTTACCTATAGCGATAATTATCGATATTTTATTCTTCGGTCACATCAATCGATACATCGAACGCAACTCGATACCCAGCCCTTACCCTACACCACTTAACGTGGTGACTTTGAAAGCTGAACCGCAGAGGCATTGGCGGTTGTAACCATAGACTAGAAACGTGTGACATCGCGTCCTTGTTCGTTACATTCACTTGCATAACGAGTAATGCAATCTATGATCATAAATAGCGGTCCTCCGCGACTGCGTCCGCGCGTTTTGAGTTATCTCCCTCCCCTCCCGTCGCAGCGTGATGTTTTATAGCCTGAAGCATGTCCCGATAAATAAGTTACTAACACAAAAAGTTTTTTTTTAAATCGGTCTAGTAGTTCCTGAGATTAGCGCGTTCAAACAAACATATTCAGATTCATTTATTGCCAGTCACAAGTTGGGTATGGTGTTACAGGTATATTACAGTACAAGTGACGCCCTATTCTTCAGCTTTATAATCTTCTATACATATAAAAGGCTTTGTCCTGAATGACTGACTGACGGATCAACGCACAGCCTAAACCGCTGATCGTAGAGACCTGAAACTTGGAGGGTGTGTTCTTTGTATGACGAAGGGATCCGATAAGAAGGGATTTTCTGAAAGTTCACCCCTAAGGGGTTGAAAAAGGGGTGTAAAGTTTGTATGGGAAAATGTGATTCCTTGGTCTGATCTACTTCAAATTTTGTATAAACATTCTTTAAAAATATTAACGAAAATTGTGTATCAAATTTTATTGAAATTTATCTTATGACGTGGTTAAAAAGGGGTAGAAAGTTATTTTGGGGATGATTGGCTATAAAGTTAATATAAATACTCTTTAGTGCTTATGCTTAAAATATTTTTTATTTCATTTTTGACAGTCATATGACATATCTGAGACACAATGTTTTGACCAGCCTTACCTCACTTTGAGTGGTGTCATTGGGTCCACGACACGATTTTTTAGAATTATTGAGTTTTCTAAATGTCAATAATTTTTGTCAGTTTTTATGTCCAGCCAGCTTAATTTTAAGTATCTAACACATAGCTGAACGAATTTATTGAACGAAAAAATATTGCTATTACAGGTGAACCTCGTTTGACTAATTTATGGTAAGTTTTTATTGACACTGACATCTGCATACTTTTTCATCGTGTCATTTTATAAAAGTCAGATAAAATTTAAATGTTTGTGACAAAATAATACAAAAATAACTAATTTGTTCTTCTAATTAGGATTATTAGGATAGAAAAGTGTCAAATGGAAATAAAAGGCAAATATGCTGCACGAGAAGACGCGGAAAGAACTTGACAAAGTCTGAGAGGATGGTGTGATATAGTGTCGGAGGCCAAGCAAGACTCTGAGTCGTTGTTTCATCATGATTCTCAGCCGTATTGTTTTCTCTTCTTATAAAAGGTAGCAGCTGACACTATAACATATTCTTATTTTGACTTTGTTTTCTTTCAGGTAACAAATCTTATTAAATCTAATCACGGGTAGGAAGGATTGAGGATCTGGTTCTGCTAACCAACTGTAACTGAGAAAATAATTGTATTATCGTGTGTTAGGGTGTGTTGTTTTAGTATTTTTAATAAAATCTTCTAAACTAACTGCAGAGTTTGATTTTGTGGGCATGGGTAGTGTTGTTATATTATTATTATGAGGCATTGACAGGAGGTAGGTAAGCAGGGTATCGATTAAATAATATCGATTTCTTTTATCGAGTAGTAGAAATCATTAACGAAAATATCGATTAAAATGGTTACATTACAAGAATTAAAAAGACTGAAAGATTGATTCAACGAGACGGTATGGACATCACTAAATCTAGCTCACTCCGCTCACTCTCGTGTAGTCGATTTTTGACACTGATGACAACGATTTTTTGCCTACGGCCAATGTATCGTTGTCCCGTATCTAAAAAAGATTACATGATCAGTGGTTTTGACACATGTTTGTTATTAATTTTGCTCTCGAGAAGAGATTTTATTCCTAAAATAGTAAAGGATGTTTTTTTGTGTTGAAACAGGGTAGGTATCAAGCGGTCTGTGTCCAGTGTAGTATTCAGATCGTTTGTTCATATTGTTGGTGGACATTCTACGCTGTTCCTGCGGTGGATGGGTATCCGACCTGGAACTTTTCTGCAAATTTTTCGTGGGGGCCTATGTTAAGCAGTGGACGGCCTTGGGTGTTGATGATGATGATGGGGTTGATCTCTACATATAATTTTCCCTTTGAATTCAAACAAAGCTCAAGTTCAAACTCTTAAGGTAGCGGAAGAAGACTTGAGGGAGTTTGCTTCTCCCACAGCCATATGTTATGTGGCATGATGCTGTGTAAGCGCACAGAGTAGCCTGGTCTTTTTAGCACCCGAAAGAAATATACGATTGACGAAAAGCGTAAAGTATTTCCATTACGTTGTAAAATAAAAGATACTATCCCCGTGTAAGTTTGACCATATTAAAGACCGGGCTACGTGTTGAGTCTACACAAGGTATAACATTTGCCTATAAATTAAAACTGACGTTATTGTTTGTTTGGTTGAAGGCGCTAATCACAGGAACTATTGGTCCGGTTATAAAATATATTAGATACATTGTTAAATAGTGAATTTATTTAATTAGTTTCATGGTTAGAGGCTTATAAATATTTTTGCTACGAACTATGGGAACGGAGTAAAACTAAAACGTGCGTACGAAGTCGCTGGCGGGCCGCTAGTATTAGTATAGATTACTCTTCAGTTCGCTGAAAATCAGCGTCGTGATATGTGTTCTGCTGCTGCCACAACCACACCACAAATAATGCTGAGGTGTCTTTTCGACCCAAATACGCGCTTTTAGTCAATCCGTCGTTTATATAAAGAAGGTTATTTTATTTGCTCGTTAAGGCTAAAAGCAGAAAGAGACACGGAAAAGATGGGGTAGAAAAACGTTAGAAGTCCACGAAATAGTTTCAGAAATCCTGGAAAACCTCAAGGATATGAAGCTGTACTAAATATGATTACTTTGTACAGTGTGTCCCTGGGTAAAATGCAATCCCATTGGGGGTTAAATAAAGATGACCTAAAATAATAGAGTAATATAAGCAAAAAATATTTTTTATAGAATATTTTTGCTTTTTACTTCTTAAACTTAAGAGCTTCGCCTAATTTAAGCTAATAAAACTCTTATTTTTCGCTGTGGACACTACGTGCATAAAGAAGATTACTCCTTAGATTCGAGGGTCAGTTTCGGTAAAATATAAGAATATGATAGGCCAAATACATGATACACAATAGGTGTATAATTTTAGGTCTACTTTCACCTCACATCGATCTCGATAAAGTATCTACTTTATACAGGGACACACTTTATAACAAACTAGCTTTTGCCCGCGACTTCGTTCGCGTGGACTTCAGGTTCGTCCCGTCTAGTAGCGCAAAAAATGTGTTTTTTTACGACCTCACATTAGAAACCTCAAAACTTGTAGCCTATATGTTATTCTGATGTATAAGCTATATTGTGGTAAAGTTTCATTCAAATCCATTCAGTAGTTTTTACGTGAAAGAGTAACAAACATCCATACATCCATACAAACTTTCGCCTTTATAATAGTAGTAGGATAGGTCCTGTAAGCATCCAACCGCTGGGCAAAAGCCTCACCTCAAGTATGAGGGGGTACTAGCCGTTCTCCACCACGCGGGCTCAGTGCAGATTGGTGTTATGAGGCAAGCGACCAACCTTGCTGTTAGATGCTATTAAGCCGCCCATAGGGCCTCTGGCTAGGCTTAACAACTAACAACCGATACTATCCAGGACCAACGGCATAACGTGCATTCCGAAGCACGAAGCTAAGAATGTAGTTAATATTTGAATTAAGAAATTAATAACTAGTAACTATGGCACAGAAGATATAATAGTAATGATTAGGGTGAGAAATTTACCTAGATAAGACGATGGCGGAATTTTTTATCATTAATTGACTGGTCACAAAATTATTTACTTTTGTGGAGAAGTCTACTGCTTAGTCCTTTTTTTTGAAGTCGGGTAATAAAAGCTTAACTGTCTTGGTAGGCTTTTTCGCGAGAAGCTCATTTGGCCATGCTGTCAATCCTGGTTAAACAAGAGTGCTAGGGTCCCACCAGTGTGATTGGCTGGCATGATTCACTGCGTTCAAATAGTAATAAAACATTACATTACTATGCAGTGGTCATTCTGCATTTTCCCATATTGCATCGCCATTGTCCTTGAGCGTGTAATTGTCGTTATGTAACGTGTAATGTGCTACTGTTATCGCACAGACGCCTCAGCTCGTTATGTAATGTTTACAAATTAAGGCTAAATAGAGGTCTTGTGCAGTTGACATTTGGGTTCTGGATGCTTGTGTGAATCTTAATCCCAAATCGCGTTTTGCTATGTCAGGCAAAATGGTATTGTCATATTGACGGATGTATTTACTGTGTGAACGCTATCACAAGTTGTTGCTATAGTTAGGAACTAGAAAAGAGCTGATGATCTTCAAACGGCTGAACAGGTTTTCATGAAACTTGGCTAAGAACACTCGGGATAAAAAAAAACTTAACGAATATCACTCCATCCGTTTGGGAGCTACGATACCACAGACACGTTAAACTTATAATATCTCTTTTTTGCGTCGGGGGTTAAACAAAAGTCAATCAACTAAAGTAGTGACTCATGACGTGACGTTTACTAAACCAGGAAGCATTCAATGTAAGTCAAACCCATAACTACCAGTTCCTAGTTTTCTCAAGGCTCAAGGAGAGTGCCCTAAATACAGAACCTCCAGAAGAAGTTTCAACGTAAGGTCCTTGGTGAAAATTGACTAGTTTCAACACTAGAAGCATCTAGCTCACTTGGCGAATATCGTTTTTTTAAACGTCTAACCATAAAAGCTTCGCCTTAACCGGTGTTTACAATGATCGTGCCCGTAATCAGTCAGGTATCAAACGAATGCCGAGAGTCGCATAACAATGGAAATTTTATTGTGTCTCGTTTACACATACTTGACGAGTTAATGGCGCATTAGACGGACTGCTCTAATCGGCGACTATAAATAGTAAATACGCTACCATACCTCGTAAACACAAGGACGTGTGGATATAGGTTCACAGTTAATAATTAGTATCCTACCTACATACAGGGTTACCACTTATTTCATACATTCCCTTGGAAGGGTAAATCTAGAGCTTATCTGCAATAGAATTTGTCATGATGTACCCTAACCGACAGTGTTTTTTTTTTAAATCGAATTTAATTGTTTAATAAATATTATTAAATATTAAAAAAAAACGGTAGACATTTTTAGTTCATTTTAGGTCTACTTTCACCTACTTTCCGGATTGCATATTATTGCTTATACAACTTGACCCCAAAGCCCATTGTTCTCCCAATTTTACAATCCATACATTCATTACACTATAACCCCAAAATTGAGAATTATAATCCTCCCTATAAAACGTTTTGTGGTGGAAGTGTTTTTTTTTTGGGTTAAGTGACATAAGCCCATGTTATCTAGGGACACACTGTATTGCATTGATAGTATGGTGAAATTTTCGATGTTGATAGTTTCTATAGCTGTTTGTTTATTCAGCTTTGTTGGCTTTTCACACTTTCGTTTATCAAGGAAGCGGCAAAACGATGTTATTTTATGGTGATTAAATTTAAACAGTCACACAAATTAAAATAATCACATAAGTAGAACAAGCCACTCTCACCGTGATTACTTATGCGCTGTTTTAAAAATGATAGCGGGCTTAGAGAACTTCCTTTTATAGTTATTATCCTAAACGGTGCCAAGACAAATTCAACAGTAAAAATCGTGAAAATCCGTCCACCTGATCTTGAGCTATAAGTTGTATTACTAACACGACTTTCTTTTATGTATATTGAATTAAGTTTAAGTATATCTCTAAACTTACAAGAACTAAACGGACATAGCCCTGTAAATCGGTAAGCTCAAGTGGCAATGGGCAGGGCACATAGCGCCAAGAACTGCCGTTGGGGCAGAAAGGTTCTGGATTGGAGACCCTCTGACCAAAGAAACAGCGTAGAATGATAATGATGATGATATATCTCTAAAATCTATCGATGAATGGTGACATGGTTGGTTGGTTGGTTTTTGCGTTTGGCTTTTGCTGCTAATGATCTATATCTGAACAATGTTATTTTAAGTATTTATGCTTTTATGATTGATATCTGTTTTGTGTGCTATGATTAATAAAATAAAAAAATAAAAAAATAATAATGTTTGTCGCAGACTTTATTTATCAAAGTCGATGCAAATGCAAGTTGACACCTCCCATTAAAATTATCATAAAACCACTTTAACTTATCGCTTGTTTGTCGGTTGTGATATGCATGTCATGCATAGGTAGAAAGCTGATATTTAGTGCACTTCGGACTCTTACAAAAGTACACGAGTATAGCATGAATGCATAAAAAAACCGGCCAAGTGCGAGTCGGACTCGCGCACAAAGGGGAACCCTTTGTCTAGGTAAACATTGATATTGATATTGGGCAAAAAAGGGCAAAAATAATCGCGTTTGATGTATGGAAGCCCCCCCCTAAATGTTTATTTTATTTTGTTTTCAGTATGTTGTTATATCGGCAACGTCAATATATTGACGTCTAGCTATAGCGGTTCTTGAGATACAGCTTGGTGACAGACAGATCTTACGAGGACGGACGGACGGACGGACAGACAATAAAGTCTAAGTAAAAGGGTCTCGTTTCCGTTCTTACGCTTTGGTTACGGAACCCTAAAATACACATTTTGCAATGAAAAATGAGATAGTATTGTTTGTATCCCAATGGAATAGGAATATGCACCAGATTACAGAACTATCTCACAACGGAGATTGGTTCTGTGAAAATCTTCAAAAGTCATAGAAGTGAATCGAATGATGAATATCACTGGAGATCCAACAAAAAATCGCCACGATTCCTGTCGGTCACTAGCCAGAGTTAAGCAAAAAGTTTTTGTACAAAAACATAGCGTCATACCTTGTTCGAAGGCAGTACAATAAAAAAACTGTAGCTAATACGACCTTACAATGAGGTATGGTTTGTGGATTGGTATTTAAAGTTACGACTAAATGAGAAGAAAAGCCACAAGAGTTTGAATATGAAAGTAAAGAATCGAGGCTCGAGAAAAAATTACAACCATATTTGTAGAGAGCTGAATGAAAAATTTTGGTTTCGATGGTAGTTGTGTTTTCAATCTGGACCAGTTAAACCTGGTTGTATAGTAAATATTTTCTTTTTGCAAACTGTTGTGTTTGTATAGGATTGGGTATAGGACGCTGGAGCATGCACTCCCTATTTATATTTAACTATTGACGCAAAAAGAGAAGCTTTTTAAGCTACGGTAATTCTCTTTGAGTAGTATTTTCGCGTTATTTCGCACTAATTATTACTAAAGGGGTAATTTTCTTTAAAAAACACGAAATGAACGAGCTCTTTACGTTTGCATGGATGACCTTTAAACTAAACCTAATTAAAGTTCATTTGCAAAACATCATGAATGTCTATGAATAATTTTCAATAAGCTCTTTGCACTTTGGTGTGCCCTTGGGGAGGCCTACGTCCAGCTTTATTCCTCAGTCCTCACTGATGAATATTACTCTTTACACTTTATAAGTTTAACGTGTGTGTCTGCTGTGGTATCGTAGTTCCCAAACGCATGAACCTTTTTTTGTGCTGTAGATTTGTCCCTAGCGATCTTAGCTATGTTTCATGAAAATCTGTTCAGCCGTAGATGAAGAAGAAGCTCATCAACTCTTTTCTAGTTTCTAGTGGACTAATCGTTTTGAAATTTAATTAGTACCTACCGTTTTGCTTCAAAGACATTGGAAGTATATGGTAAGGTAACCATGACCTGATCAGCCGTTTAAAGATAGTCAGCTCTTTATTAATTGATGAGGCATGAGAGGATCTGACTCATATGTCCTATCGTTTCAAAATTTGGCACCATGTTACTCCAATGAGATTGAAATGATATAGCAAGGTCTCCATAACTTAATATAACATGTGTCGGGAGGTTTTTTTTTTAATTTTGGATTATTTTGTAATGTATTTATCAAGTCCACGTTTGATTGAGACGATCTTAGATTCATGTAGTTTTTTTTAAAGGATAGCGGTACATACTTATTCGTGCTTACACCAACCGGTTACGAAAGAAATTTCAGCCAGAGGATGTCCTATGGCCATATTATGATGATGAGGATAATACATACATATTCAAACTACCATCTTTCAAAAGCCGAGCTATCGACACCTTAGCAACTTCTACAAAACTCGTTTACCATCGATTTCTACTCGATCCAAGTCTATCCTTATAAAGGCAATTCTTTGCTACGTAAACGCGCTGAGCTCGAATCTTGATACTTGAACTAATAACTATGCCCTCATACTCGGCCTGTTTCACAATGTCTTAATAAGTACTGGCTACTATTATCTGTCCTATACTTTGTACAAAATGACGTTCCATATCTGAATTATTCGTTGATTAGTGTTTAATTTATTTTCTTTATTTGTCCATTGTAAAACAGGCCCGTGGTCTGCATCCGATAGTAAGGACATTCCGCTGTACTTATTATTGTGTCACTCATGAACATTTAGTGGAATGCAACTTCTTCTAAAGTAGGTACCGTAGAGGTTTCTGTCGCGTAACCATTTTCAAACAAAAGTCTTGCATAAATAAATAGAACCATTCAAGTAAAATAACAGTATGTAAAGGCCCTAATTCGACTAAAAATACCGTAAAGTTTGCGCTAGTCCAATCACAGTATCGCGTTTTGTTGTTGTACACAACATTACATCGCACTCGCATAATAGCACATGTAAAACTTGTTTATTTTTTCCTACTACAATAGTCACCTGTACAGTCACGAACAGTAAAAAGTTCTTATATCAATGCACTAAGGTTTTTAATCGAATGGGATTATTTCATAGGTGTTCTGAACACATTGTGTGCGTTTGCTGATTTGAAACAGGATTGCGCCTAGAAAAAGCCATGGAAGTTATTTGTGTGGCTAAGTTGAGAGTCCAATGCCCTTTGCTGTCGCAAATAAAGATACCATCGTCTAATTAATTATAATTTTATCGATACACGTCTCCGTAGGGTCAATTAGGTTATCTTATTCCTGTTAATTATTAAGTCGTATATTTGTTTTGATTGGGCTCGAAACGTTCAGATAAATGTCGTACAAACAAAATATAGAAAGTACATACATAGTATAAAAACAAGGATTCCTCTTGTTCAATAAACTATGTGCCTACTTTAAACAAACCTATTCAAAGGTCTATGAGAAATGTATACGAGTGCATCCTTACAAAATAAGTAATCTGTTAGTTAATGTCAATAAGAAAAAAAAACCGGCTCAAATAATGATCATAAGGCTTATTAGAATAAACCTCTGCAGTTCATACTTCACATTGGACGGGTTCTCTGACTAAAACTATAAATACATAACATGTAGGCCTAAGTCCACTTGCACATTATAAGTTAATGGGACGTCGCTCTTTTTCATTCTATCCCTGTCAAAGTAAAAGAAACTGACCAAAATACCCAACCCAACTAAGATACCAACATGATCGAAACAGACACAAACTTGACTTATTTTCATGTATCTATCTTGTCACCAGGTCGGCTCCGGCAGATGCAGCTCACCGGGCACGGGCCCCCTGTCACCCGCGGAGGGGCCCCGCTACACACACTCGCACCACCCGCACCCGCTGCACCACGCGCTGCTGCAGTCCAGCGTGAAGCGCGGCAAGGAGCTGTGAGTAGTCGCATGTGCCGCCGCTAGGCCGGACCCCGCTACACACACTCGCACCACCCGCACCCGCTGCACCACGCGCTGCTGCAGTCCAGCGTGAAGCGCGGCAAGGAGCTGTGAGTAGTCGCATGTGCCGCCGCTAGGCCGGACCCCGCTACACACACTCGCACCACCCGCACCCGCTGCACCACGCGCTGCTGCAGTCCAGCGTGAAGCGCGGCAAGGAGCTGTGAGTAGTCGCATGTGCCGCCGCTAGGCCGGACCCCGCTACACACACTCGCACCACCTGCACCCGCTGCACCACGCGCTGCTGCAGTGCAGCGTGAAGCGCGGCAAGGAGCTGTGAGTAGTCGCATGTGCCGCCGCTAGGCCGGACCCCGCTACACACACTCGCACCACCCGCACCCGCTGCACCACGCGCTGCTGCAGTGCAGCGTGAAGCGCGGCAAGGAGCTGTGAGTAGTCGCATGTGCCGCCGCTAGGCCGGACCCCGCTACACACACTCGCACCACCTGCACCCGCTGCACCACGCGCTGCTGCAGTGCAGCGTGAAGCGCGGCAAGGAGCTGTGAGTAGTCGCATGTGCCGCCGCTAGGCCGGACCCCGCTACACACACTCGCACCACCCGCACCCGCTGCACCACGCGCTGCTGCAGTGCAGCGTGAAGCGCGGCAAGGAGCTGTGAGTAGTCGCATGTGCCGCCGCTAGGCCGGACCCCGCTACACACACTCGCACCACCCGCACCCGCTGCACCACGCGCTGCTGCAGTCCAGCGTGAAGCGCGGCAAGGAGCCGTGAGTAGTCGCATGTGCCGCCGCTAGGCCGGACCCCGCTACACACACTCGCACCACCCGCACCCGCTGCACCACACGCTGCTGCAGTCCAGCGTGAAGCGCGGCAAGGAGCTGTGAGTAGTCGCATGTGCCGCCGCTAGGCCGGACCCCGCTACACACACTCGCACCACCTGCACCCGCTGCACCACGCGCTGCTGCAGTCCAGCGTGAAGCGCGGCAAGGAGCCGTGAGTAGTCGCATGTGCCGCTGCTAGGCCGGACCCCGCTACACACACTCGCACCACCCGCTCCTAGGCCGGTCCCTGCTACACACACTTGTACGTGCTTGAGAGGTATCTATATATTATAGAAGGCAAGGAAAGGCAGTTTATAAATCGATTCGACAAACCATCGGCTCGACTACACCGTGGTAAGAGATGTGCGACGTAGCATTAGGGTAATTCTGGGCTTAAAAACTACTAGGATTAAGTTTTGTTTGTGTGGTAAACACGAGCGCTTGTGTTCAACTAGCTATTCTTACCCTGCCTTATGTATGATTAGTCCTCTAAGTCCATATTACTATTTATCCTAAGCCTTTTCCTTCCGTAAACTACACATAACCCATTTCCTTTGGGAATAGTGTATGTAACTGGATTATGTATGTCTTAAACACTCTCGGAAGTAGTGTAGCTTAGATAACCTATCAATTTGATACCAGATTGTAATATTAAATCACATAGTTTCGATCGGGACGCAAATAAATACTTTTTATAACCTAATTGTACACATTTTTGTCACTAAAGTGCCAATTATTAGTTGCTCCAATAGCTAATATCGAGGAATCTACCTCTACGAGGCCTGTAAGTGATTTATTAGATTTGTCAATCCATCTCATGCCATCATAACCATAAAACTCATTTAGTTTTTCGGGAAACATTGCCATATTCAGGTAAATAGATTTAGTTCCGCAAAAGGTAAAGTTCGGCTGACGTAAGTAATTTATATGTTGGAATACTAGTTATTACATGCTACATTTATCCATGACACAACATTATTTACTTAGCTCCACTATTTCCGTAGTAATTTAGCTACAAATACGTTTAGATTAGTAGCTAAGTTAGTCATATTAGTAGGGTTACCATATCATAGAATATCCTAATATTTTCCTACCGATTTTCGGTGATGACGGCCCGTCTCAACAGAGATCAGGCGCAGGACCATAGGCTTAACGTGGTTTTTGAGTCAAATTGGTGTCATCACCACCAACTTCCTGACTCCGAGCTGTTTCCGAGTGTTTTTAATACAGCTAAAACCCAGGAACTTTAGGACTGACCCGGGATTTGAACCCGGGATCTCTTGGGTTGGGTAGTTTGAGTACCAGCGAACTAACCGATACAGTAACGAGGCACTCAAAACTTACCTTTTATAGAATAGAATAATTTATTTTGCCTCAGAACATTTGTACCTAAGTCATAGATGTTATATGTATTTAAGTATTTTTGGGAGACGCCCCCGTCATTATCGTTGTCTGGTACTTCGTAACACGAGGAAGAAAATTCCTTACCACGAAACCAGACAATCGGTGTGTTGTCTGGCGCATATTTATTATTTATTTATATTTATTTGCATTTGAATAGGGTGAACTGACCTACTGAAAATACCGTGATATTGAGAATACGTAGACAGTAATAATCGGTTTTATTTATGTGATAAAACTTTTATGAAGGAATCTTGTGAAAATTCTAAGACATGGTAACTCTATTCGTATGTAACGAATTCCTGACGTTTTGCCAATAAGTGTACCTGTATAGTAATGCCAATTAATAGACCCGCTCGTGTTTACATGTCTAACCCAATAAGAACCAAGGATATGTGAGTACTGCTAGATGTAGAAATTTGTTGATATATCGATAGTTGATAGTTATAGTTTAGCCGCTCGGGTAATGCAATTTTGACGTTTTCAATATTATTAGAAAATATAAATATTTGAAAATTGACAAAGTCTGGAAGTTTGACATTCTTTCCAAACGTTTTGCGTCAAAATGGCATTATGTGAGCGGCTAAATAATAGTAACTATAAAGATTAAAATACTAGAAATACTTTATCGACGAATAAAGAAATCCGATTAAAATTAAAATTCAAGTTTAACCTAATCTACTACCGGTAGTTTGACTCTGAGAAAAAGTTGTAGTATCCTAGTCAATTTGAGAACTCGTATCGTAAGTACGATCAATACGATTCGTAGTATATTGTCTTATTGGTGAAAGAGATAGTGCTCTACTAAGTTTGTAAATCCATCTCTTTCGCACATTTAACTGTGGGCTTGTATGCCGGATTTTGCTTGTAGTAAATGTATTTATCTTTTATAAATACTCTTACTTTATATTTGTAAAAACAGGTATGGATATATGGTTATAAAAGATAATTTAACTCGTCAAGGATGTGTAAACGAGACACAATAAAAAGTCCATTGTTATGCGACTCTCGGCATTCGTTTGATACCTGACTGATTAAAAACATGCAGACACATACATAAAACATAATTATGATAACTTATTAATAAACCAACAGTCTTACCAGTATTGCAAGTAGATTTCCTACAGTCAATAAACAACCCATAAAACTAATTAAATGGACTCCCTGCTGAAGCAATATGTCGCAGTTCCCAGCCTGAAATCCGAGCAAGCTCGCGCTCTCCCAGAGGATATGTCTGCAAATATGTTATTAAGGGTCTAGTGAGATGGGTGATATTGCTGGAAAAATACTGGTGGAAATTCAGACTGAAGTGAAGCATAAAACTTACAGTTTTGAGTTTGAAAATGATGTTCTACACTTGAGTGATGAAAGCTTTCAGACAGAATTTGACGTTACTATGATACTCGTATCTAAAAAAATGTTCCAGAAAGTTTTGTAAATGTTGCTTATATTTATTGAGCAAAATACTTAGGTATCATCAGATCTTTGGAAAAAAACAATTTAAAAAGCCTAGACATAACATAACGAATATAGTCACCATTGAACAGACTATAAAAATCCAAGTGCTGTTTTTAACAGTTCTAATTACTGACCTTTATAGTTTTTTTTTTTAATTCTTACTTCTTTAAAGACCATAACACGTTCCGGGACAGTAAACGCCTACAGGCGTGAAAACAATAAAACATCTATTGTGTCTGGAATAGTGTCCCGGAACGTGTTAATAAAGCTTCTTACGCCCTTATGATGACGATCTTCTCATCAAGTTTCTCCAATAGTGCACGTGGATAAGCTAGTCACCGTCTGAGCGGCGAGAGGGGGGCGTGAATCTCAAAACGTAGAACGTAGATTTTGTATAGACTTGGCGCAACAGGTTCAGGAAGGAAAAGGGAAGCGCTTCCTGCCGACCGAGGTGGTATTGGTCAGGGACTATACTCCAATGAATACCGTTTGGGTGTTCTACATACAGGGTGACTTTGAAAACATTGGCAATATTTTAAACTATAAAACTACTCATGATTCATAGTCCCTTCTACATTTTAAAATGAAAATCAATTGTTATAAACTATCATTTGATGAAACCGAGAAAATTCATATTAAACACTTTAGAATTCATTATTGCTTCAAATTAAACTAATAAATTAGTTTAAGATTTTCTAAAATTGACAAATAATATTTAAGTATCAAAAAAATACTCCGTCTAAACGGATCCCGGAAATCGGAGTGAAACTTTATAACTTTTCATGGTTTGATCAAATCTATTGATTTTCATTTTAATATGTGAAAGGGACTTTAAATCGTGAGTAGGTTCTTAGTTTAAAATATTGACAATGTTTTCAAAGTCACCCTGTATAGTTAGTCCGATCTCGCGGTAACTCGCGGAAACTCCCATATCGCGGTTCAGGATAGTGTATGGAGATTCGGATGTTGTATGTAGGCTGTCAGCGCCATCTAGCCGTTTCGGAGCCGAGTTAAGTTGTTATGTGTATCGCTACAGACTGACGTTTGTCTACCACCCCCGTCTCTCCGCTCACATACCTCAGGCGGTGACTAGCTTTGCGCGCATACTATAGGTATTTATCGGTTCACCAAATTTGGAATCCTACAGCTATGACATTAAAGTGTCAAATCGTTTGTCCGCAGCGATGGTCGCAGGTGGTCGGTGGCGTCGCTCCCCTCCTCCGGGTACGGCACCACCCCGGGCAGCTCCAGTTTATCAGTAAGTGTATGTACGGGGTGTCTGTGATTTTATACAGGGTGTAAAAAACACGAGCCAAATCTAATGAGGTTGGTTGAGTATTTTTGGTTAAAACAGCCAGTTACGCTCTGTTTGACCAGATGGCTAAAAGTAATTAAGTTTTGATTTTGACGAATTTGTAATGTTTGGTTAGGGTGACTGAGTTAATATTTATGAGTAATGACGTTCAGCTATCTGGTTATACGTTGCGTACAATGATTTGCCTAGTTTACGTTCAGCCATTTAATTAAATGTTGGCGTTTCATGTACTACCTCATCATCATCATCATTGGCCACAGCATCTTAAAAGATGATATTTGATATATATTTATAACTAGCTTTTGCCCGCGACTTCGTTCGCGTGGACTTCAGGTTCGTCCCGTCTAGTCTAGTAATAAGTAAGAAATACGGTAACTAAGCACTGCAGAGCCCTAAATTGTAGCCTATATGTTATTCTGATGTATAAGCTATATTGTGGTAAAGTTTCATTCAAATCCATTCAGTAGTTTTTACGTGAAAGAGTAACAAACATCCATACATCCATACAAACTTTCGCCTTTATAATAGTAAAGTAGGATATTTGATGATGCCTAGGCATCCAAATATTTGACTGATTTAACCAGGTGGCTTTAACACATCAAAAACACACAAAATCTTTCTAAACAGAAAACTGTCCATACAAAAATGTTGACTCAATATAAGTACTGTTTAAATATTACTTCTTAATGTTATGAAATAAATGTCATGAAGTGGTTTCTATAACTGCTTTGCACAGCCTCAGGCGATTTCATATCGAAAGTACGTAGCTTTATTTGGACCAAGTCAGCTAACATAACATAGCACATTCATTATTTTGACACAATATTGTAACTACATACTCTACTCTTTTGTATGGCAGTAATTAATCTTGTACGAGAGGTAAAATAAATTTACCGTAATGACTAATTTTGTTTTTTTTTTTGTTGCTTAATACATTCTACGGCTTCTAGAGAATGTGTTCGGGTTTTTGCTATTGTTTGTATAAAGGTCAACTCACAAATGTAAACTTCGGTGGAACTTTTAACTTGTACCGTTTTGTTTTGTTTAATAAAACCTACCTTTCGTGGCTTTGCACGTGTTTATGTAATTAAGAAAGCCTTGAATCGTATTGCCTTTGACACTGAAAAAATATTTTTATTCATCTGGCGAAAGAGGTTTCAATATCCATGCATTAGATGCAGGTGTTCATCGTACAAACAAACTCAACATATCTTTATCTATCTCTAAATAATTTTAGTTCAGATTAAGCTTAGAAGAATAAACCAAAGTAAAAATGACAAGATTTCTAGACAAAAAAATATTAAACATGTTTATAAATAACTGTTTACTGGTAGATAATGCTCTAAGGCATTAAAGTCCGAAAATTGTACAACTGGCAGTCCAATAAAGATAAAATAAATAAATAGGTTACAAGTGGAGGGGTGTTTGCACTGAGCCCGCGTGGTAGAGTAAGTATGGCTCCAACTACCTCATAGTTTTAACCCAGATAAACCTACCGACCCATACATGGGTTTCGAGAAATAATAAAATCTACCTTCATAATAAGATTTATTTTAGGAAAATTATGACTATATTTAAAAACGTCAGTTATTAGGTGATAACTGTAGAGATAAGTATCAAAGGTAATTTGTTTATTTTTAGTAGATTTTTGAGATCAAAAAACTTGAATTTAAAAAAAGTTTTACATGTCCTCGAAAAGGTAAGTTTAAAAAATGATCTTGTTTATATTTTGAAAATAACCAAGTGAAAAAAGAAACATAAGAGTCCTATCGTATTCATAATGAAAACTAAATACGAAAAATTTCATATTTTGACACTTTATTCTTTCCACCAATTCCATAAACCCATATATAGCCCGGTCGGCACAACCATGATGTATTGGATTTTTGAGAAAACACATTTATTTTCGATGTTTCTAATAAAAACCATTATCGTTACATAAAATATTGTATGAGTAGTAATAGCAATGACCCGGTCTCCGAATGTATAACATTTGAACCGCCAGATAATACAATACTGCTGTGTCTGATGAAGATTACGGAGTAAAAGATATACGATTTTCCATACTCTTCCATCTGATTCAGTCGTTCTACCTGCTGAAGTAAATTTCGAAAATAAGACTTGTTCTTTCACTCGGCAGAAAGTGAAGATGAAGACTCTTTTGGCCAATTTACAAAGATTTTACATAATACATTCGATTCAAGGAGTCAAGACCACTTTAGTCGCTACAAACGGAAGATACCTATCTTCACTCAGATGCATCCTATGGTCGCCAAGTGATGGTTTTGATCAAAATATATGTCTTTAGAGATCCTGCATCATAGGCAAAAAATGATTCTTTCCAGTATTTTATCATAATATCGATATGACACTGCATAAGTTAGGGTCAATATAATTATCTGGGAAGTTGAAAACTGGATCACCTTAGTTCTCGTAGGCGTAGTAAAGCTAAATAGTATATTTATTTGAAAATATATTTTTGTGTTAGATAACTGATTTATTGGGGAGCGCTATAGACTAGAAAACATCATACTACGACTCAATTATAGGAAAAGAATAAAATCAAAACGGGAGAACAAAGTCCGGGGCACCGTTAGTGTAACAAACATTTATATGCCTAAAAGTGTTTATTGAACTAGAACACTGCAAAATCAATTCACTTTTGCTTAGATTTACTATAAAATATTTTAAATAATACATTGTGAATTAAAAAGTGTTGTATTTTTTTTTTTAAAAGTAACTTAAGGCATCTGGGTAAAAAGCATTAGTCGTGCCGACCGACCCATGTATGGGATATAATTTTCCAGCTTTTCCAGGGGCAACTTATTTTTTTCCTTATTTTTCCTGACATATTTGGACTGAATTTAAGCACACATAAAAAAATCGCAACTTTCTACGATAAAAATAGTTTCAGGTTTATCTGGGTTAATAAGGCCTTTGCCCAGCAGTGGGACTTTATAGGTTTACTTTACTTTACCACAGATAATAATACTGACTTTACTAATTTTACTAGGTTACAATACATCCATCACAACAATACAAAGTACATTAATTCACGACGATGGTCATAGTACATCACTCCGGCAAAAAGGATGCCATCAAATTGTCAATATCCCGACCGTTCACAGGGCTTTGTACTCAAAGGGTCCAGAGTACAGTCGATCACAAAATCGTCAATTTGATTTGAAAACAATATCTCAGATTACATTAATTAGGCACAAATTCAGTCCACCTTTGTGAACTTAATTTGTGGAAGACATTATATATAAATAAATCTTATAGTTTATTTTTGTTTTTATAGTGTTTTGTCACCACACAAACTTAATAATATAAATTGCACTTGTAAAAAGCAACTGTGAACCTGTGACAGACGAGGAATTGAACCCCGTGTCCTACGCTATTCGGACGTATGCCTATATACTCGGCCACCGTCACATTAACAAGCCTGTTGAATTTTGCAAGTGCTTTTTAACGCAACATTGATGATGTCACGTAGCCTACGCGTTAAAAAGCACTTGCAAAATTCAACAGGATTGTTAATGTGACGGTGGCCGAGTGGTATAGGCATACGCCCGGTGAGTCGTCTGTCACAGGTCCACAGTTACTTTTTACAAGTGCAATTTATAAATATAAATAAATCTTGGTATAAGTGAAAATTAGTGTTTAGGTAGCCTTGAACCAGGAGACATAGAATATTTTTTATCACTTAGTACTTATTACTCGAGAATGGGTGGACCGATTTTAGATTTTTCCTTCATTGGATTTATCTTGGGCTGGAACAGGATAAAAATTATAAAACGGGTCCGAGGTGGGACGAAATTCGCTAGAACCGTTAGATAAATCTACAATAAGATAACTACCGTTTTTTATTATTTGTTACTCGTACCATGTACTTACTTAAAAGGGCATTTGGTATGTTAATATGTTGTTTACAGAAGCTTGTTTTAAGGTCCAACTTTAGAATAAAGAAGTGGTAAATAACGGTTAAGTTTTCGTTGTCGACTGTACTCGCCTAACTCTATCACTCTTCATTACGAAGGACACTGTTCGCACTGGGACAGTTACTTTCCCAGTTACGAGGTAAAACAAAAGTTTGGATTTATTTGTTTTGTGGTTTTACCTTTCAGTTAGATTTATTTCCACTATCCAAATATAGCAGATTACCTCACGGATTGGTCGAAGAATCCTCAACCCTCCCAATCTAGAACTTTTCTGCCCCAACGGCCATCAGTTCTTCGCGTGTGCCCTGATTGCCACTTGAGCTTATGATTCTCAGGGCTATGTCTGTTGCCTTAGTTCTCATATCTCCTTATTTCTGATTCAATCTCGTAGAGAAACAACGAGCATAGCCCTCTCCGTCGCTCGTCATTACGTCGCCTAGTAGTTTTATCTTTGCCAACATTTTAAGACCAAATTTTTGAGTTCAACGTGTAGATTGGATTTACTGATACCAAATCTGCGCTATACTAACTTTTCACCAACTTGCACCGCCCAAGCGTTTTCTGCTTCCTTCTAGTTGTCAAAATTTAAATCAAAGTTCCTCATAAGTTTAGTCCTTTTACCCCAACTGAAGCGAATTTAAAGATATTTGTGTATGAGTATTCAGTGTTATTTCAAACCTGTCGATGTCATAAACAAACTAGATACCGTCATAAATTGATATTTTAATAGCATTTATAGTCCCCCACACGAAGGCATTATTCTATTTTGATTTATAGCTGTGATATCACATGTACCATATGAATAATGATTACTGATTTAGAAATGAAGTGATTCAGATCCACAGTTCTACACATATGGGTTTTTATATTCTTCCGCTCTGCTTTGCCTTATGACGATAATATTATGGTCATGGTAGAAGTGTAAACAGTGACTCATGTTTCTATGTGTGTTCGAAGCATATTGGATTTAGAGTGAAATATTTCTACTGTTACCTTTTCATAATGAATATTATGTTGCGTGTAGTTTTTATTTCAATATCATGATTCTTTCGTAAGCGTTTGATTTCAGTTAGTATTACACATATGAACTAGCTTTGAATTATGACAAGTAATTCAAACTTTTATGTTTTCCTTGCTTTTTTCATTTCCACACACATTATTGTAAGTTGTTTTTTTATTTATAGTATATATTTTACGTAAACAATGATATATTCTAAATTTCAAATAATCTAAAGTGTCATCATCATAAAGTAAAATTATTCAACGACAAACAAATACATTATTACACAGAAAGATGCATTATCAATAAGCGGTAATCATACATATGGACAGTATTAATTTCAAGTGCATTTTATATCTATGCATCATTGAATTGTTCGTAATCGTAGGTTCTGGAAAGATATTTGAAGTCCTTTAAAAATAAATCCTGATAAGATAACAATTAATATCCGCAGTCAACACGTAACACCGAGAACGTTACGTGAGGTTAGGGAGGGATTTAAGTTTGTATAGGTACGAGTATATTCAGAAATCGTAATTTTTGCTAAAGTCCTGAGGCCGGACTACGCTTATTACCTAACAACGAAGCCTAAACTCTAAAACATCCTAATTTTAAGATAAAATACTCGGGGGAGTCGTTCCGCTCTGCCTTATAAGCAAAAATAATTTTTAATGGTGCTGGATCAAACCGTAGGACGTCCGCCGCGGCGGACGGCGCGCCGACAAGATGGACAGACGAACTTTAAAGATCGCAGGATCAAACTGGATGCAGACTGCTTGTGATCGGTTAAGTCGGTTCAGCAGTGGATGTTTAATGGCTGATAATAATGATGATGATGATGGTGCTGAATATTTTTATACATTCACATAATGATGTTAATTATCATTTATAAATATAAAACATACATGCATCTTCATTGTTGTATGCGTTGTTAAGTATTAAATTAATTGTGTACCATGTTTTATATTGTACGACATAGTGGCATGTTATAGAGTCCTGTTTTTTAAGCAATAATATTTGCCGTTAAATACCTATAAAAAAAGCAATAAATGATATTTTGATTTGATTTGATTTCAATAGTGAAATCAAATCAAATCAAAATATCATTTATTTATTTTTTTTGCGTAGAGACAATAGTGTCTCTACGTGTTAAAAGGCACTTAAAGATCAAAAATTAACGATGAAGTGCTTAAATAGGCTTCTTTGACGCACATATTACTTTATTTTTGTCTAAGGAATATAGGTGTTTTTTTCCCTATGTTTCTATCGTTTGTATTAATGTCCCGTGTTCACCTTGTTGCAGTCACAATGCTCGTCTCAAGAGCGGTTGCTGGCGGTGCAGGCTGTCTGCGAGCCGCCGCCGCGCGCGCCGTGCCCCCACTGTCATCAGCACCAGAACTCACTCAAGTAAGTATACATTTTTTTAAATTGTAAATTTGACAGATTTATTAGATATTTTTATTCAATTAAACATGCACATCTTACAATGTGTGTAATTATAGTTACAATAAAATATAAATAAATGTCAAAATCAAACAAATAAAATATAAAATCAGCAACCAGCACAATAATAATTATTATTATACGGTAACATTAAATACTTTAGCACCCACTCTGCAACCTAGCTGATCCAAAGGTCCCCATCATGCTGGCTGCATTGCCTCGTTGAATGGAAATGGAGACCTGCTGACCAACCAGGACCCAGAGCGGGGATACATTGAAACACTTTTCCTTACAAAGAGATGAAGATGAGCGGTCTGAGACGAGAGTAACATTGAAACTAAAATCTTATAAATTGCACTTGTAAAAAGCAAATGTGTCAGACATGGAATCGAACCCTGTGTCTAACGCTATCCGGGCGCATGCCTGTACCACTCGGCCATCGACACATAGACGAATTGACATTGCCGCAGCTTACACGTTAAAGAAGTCACTTGCACAATTTAACAAGCTTGGCCGAGTGGTATAGGCATGCGCTTGGATAGCGTAAGACACAGGGTTCGATTCCTTATATGATACAGTTGATTTTTACAAGTGCAATGTTAATATTATTAAGTTTGTATCTTACGCTATCCGGGCGCATATCATGCCTATACCACTCGACCAAAGCGAGCCTGTTGAATTTTGAAAGTGTTTTTTTTTAACGCATAGGCTACGTAACCTCATTAATATTGCGAGATTGCTCTCTCAACTAACTAAACTAAAAGTCAACGTCATATAAACTGACAGAGACAGAATGATGATTTAATCCTGGGTTAGCGTAATCCTGGGTTAAAACATCATGCGCAAGCAGGCCTAAGGAGAC
This sequence comes from Pyrausta aurata, assembly GCA_963584085.1. NCBI lineage: Eukaryota > Metazoa > Arthropoda > Insecta > Lepidoptera > Crambidae > Pyrausta > Pyrausta aurata. The sequence continues at coordinate 1,587,477 of OY757278.1, read as the reverse complement.
TACAAATTCAGCTTACATCTCGTCTTAACTTGTCTCTTTTTTAAATTACAGCAGCTCGCAAGGCAGCGGCATGAACAACTGGGCATCGCTCTCGGACAGCGGGGGAAGCGGGCATACGCATGCGCGGGCGCCGTCGCCGCAGAGCCCGGCGCGGCGCGTGCGCAGTCGAAGCCTCAGGTTCGGTTCTTGCATCCTAAGTCTTAAAAACGCCTTCCCGGAGGCTACCTAAGCTGGGCTCTCCATTATGGTTACTTTTTAATAATGATTTTCCCACGTAAATATGATCATCACTTGTCATGTCTATCGGTGAATTTTTGCAGTGATGTAATAATGTTTGACAGCTACGCTACTGTACCAAAGTTGCATGGAGATTGAATCGCGTTTGTCAAATATTTGTTTGCTTTTACAAAAAAATCGCAGTGTGTACAGATCACCGCTTCAGTACGCGTAGACAGATGACAGACATTCTTAAAGATGAAATAAGAAACCAAAATTTGCGCACGGCCGGGACTCGAACCAGCAACTTTCTGCCTCCGGGCCAACTGCTCCTCTAATTGAGCTACCGTGATGTCGGTCCGACCGCGTGAAATTCTTGGTCTCTTAGGGTTACGTCATTGCGTGACTAAATCATAAATGACAGACATATTACTGACCAACTCATTTATAAATCCATCCTTTTTCTTGCAGTTCCCCATCGCGGTCGCCAGGCGGCGCCGGCGCGGGCGGTGCGGAGGGCGCGCGAGACGACGCGGTCTCAGCCATGTCGGCGCTCTTTGCCGCGAGATTCCCCGCCGCGCAGAAAGCTATGAACGATAAGTGAGTCTATAGCATTTAGATAATAAATTTAGTAAATTTATGAATGTCACAAGAAAACTTTCGAACTCATTACCAGCTTCTGTGATTGATTACCACCCGAAATTTTTGTAATCCAAAATGAACAGGCTTCTTCTGGATGAACTTACTTTATGCGAAGACAAAATAGACGTGCGTTCACGCTTTGCTTATCCGATACAGCTGCGTTCTGAAACCAAATCAATATTATTTCGCAACATGTTTCTGGACTTTACTTATGCAGTATTTATAAATATTTATTGACTACGTGCTTGTTTCAGATTGAGCGCGCTTATCGAAGAGGTGACAGAGTTAGACAAGAAACCAGACCGACCGCCTATAGAGAGATTTGTACAAAGACAGGTATAATTAATTAAACATACTATAAATTAGGACCTATTATACATCATCATGATCCTCTTGCCCTAATCCCAGTTTGAGATTTTAAACTTTCGCGTTGCATTACATTGAGAATTAAACATAACGGGTCTGAACACGAAATACAAATATGAGTAATGCAGTAAGTAGCATATACTCATATTTGAATTTCGTGTTTAGACCCGTTATGTCTAATTCTCACTTTAATTCCAGTTTATCTGGGGTCGGCGCAGTCTGTTTTACGCTTCCACACTATTCGATCCCTCGTCATCCACTCCTATATATCGTTTTTCACACAATCCATCCATCTCTTTTTCGGTCGGCCTCTTCCCTTCCAGCCATCCACATTCATCAACAAAAATTATAAAAGAGCTAGGATGATGTTTTCTAAATGCGAAACCCTGGGAAATTCACTGATTTGGTCACTTTACAAGTTATGTGGCGGCAGTTTTAGTTTCATGAGATTAACCACTTTGATTTGAAAATCGGTAAGGCCATTTACATGATGTTTGTATTGAAAACGATGGTAGATCAATTAAATTTGTAGTGCCCAGTAATTAGCGACGCGGATTGCCTTGTCGTTTGCACACATAAGATCCTCGAGATAGCAAGAATCGGGGCATACAGGGCAAGACAAGAGGTGGTACATGTCTTGTGGAATAAAACCACAGACACAGGACAGGTCGGCTCCATCGGAAAGGAACATGGTGTCCCTGCATCTACCTACTAGGGATCGTTCGTATTCTGTTAAGGGATCTCTACGTGGGCCATGGTAGTTTGTGTCCCGGAAGTTGTTCAGAAGGACAAACGAACGGAGCAGGTGGTAAAGGGCTGACACTGACACTGTTCCCACTACACCGTTCTACATCGACCAACACCGTTGCGTGACAGCACCGGCAAAATACACTCTCTCTCGCTCTCGCTTTATATAACGGTGGGACAGAACGCTGTAGATCCGTTCAGTGGGCATAGTAGAGCGTATGGTGTTGCTTTTCGTGTCTGATACGCTCAGTGTAGTGGGCCCAGACCTTAAGCAATGTAACATAATAATTAAACCTTTTGTATCCAGGTTCTGGAGATGGCGCGCGATTGCTTGCACAAGTCGGAGTCGAAACAAGTCACAAGCAGCTACTTTTACGATATGGCGGACAGCTTGGACAGGCTTTTAGCTGAGGTATGTCATCATTATCATTACTAATGTCATCATGTGCGTTCGAGGTTAAATATATTCTTAGTCTAAATAAAGCTTTTACTATTTTGTCACTTGTAATTTGGTAAAATAATGTAGGACTTTTAACGCCCCCACAAGAGAGTCACACTTGACCGGATCATCGGTTACCATCAGATGAGATTGTGGTCAAATATCTGGCCAGTACTAGCCAGCAATAGGAGTTGAGAAATTTTTCCTCTATTTGGCTAAGTAAGTAAATTTTGTAGCACTTTGCTAACAATTAAAAAAATAACATTCCCTTATAAACTTATCTATTTAATATGATCTATTTAAAATAATTGTTTTTCGTCCCTGAGTTCACGTTTTGTACCCTTTCACGCAATAGTCTGAATACGTTACTAATGAAAAAAGCAAAGAACACAAAATAAATATTTCTTCTTTTTTACAGACACGCGAAAAATCAGCGGAAGCAGGTGCCCAGGTGGCGCCACTGGTGACGCGGCTTGTCCTCGCGATGGCGCGACCGGCGCGGTTACTGGAATGTCTCGAGTTCGATCCCGAGCGGTTTTATAGGCTATTGGAGGCTGCTGAGGGGCATGCTCGTCATTTGCAGGTAAAGAAAAAAAAACAGTGTTAGGGTAAAATCACTTCATAAAACTTGTAAAAATTTGACATACCGCTGTAGTCTACAATACAAAGCTATGGGGATCATAACGTCTGTGTTTTAATCAACAAGCCACGCAAAAATCAACTCTACACAACACTTCAATAAAACTATGCTAAGATCAAATACGAGAAACTAGGTCGATTGGTCATATCCTGAGGTCGAGGTCATATATTGAGGTCGAGGTCATATCTTGAGGTCGATATCATATAACACTACAAATACGCCTTATTTTGAATAGATAAAGAGATATTCCATGTTGAGATCATTAATCCAAGTTGACATAATTGAATCGCAGTCATCGAAACTAAGCTGTGCTTTCCAGGTAAAAACCTAATTTTTGGTTAATAAATAATTGATTCTTTAACTTATTTATCTTATTCGTTTTACAGGGTATAACGACAGACATCCCGCAGTACATAATCCACAAGCTGGGCCTGTCGCGGGACCCGCTGGCGGAGCTGCACGCGCCGCCCCCGCCGCCCCCGCCACAAAACATCTCGCCCAACAAGTGAGTGAATACCTTAAGAATCCTTTTTAAGATGGAGAGTAAATTCAATATTTTATTGGTCAATTAGGCGAATGAAAGCCAGGTGATAAATGTGACTAGTTTAGAATTTTGTTAATACATTTGTAAAAAAATATTTATTACTGTATGCATCCATGCCTATAAATAAAATAATTCCTTCAAAAGCAGATTGAAAAAGATTGCACGTAGCGATAATAAATAAATTTTACATTATTTTCAACAGCGTTTACAGACTCATTTGTACCCGATACATGAATGCTAGAATAAAAATAATACGTAAAAATTGAATTTGGCACAGTCTTTAAGTATCCATCTTATTACTAGGAGGCGAAATCGAATACAATTCAGAGGCCTTACACTGAACACAAAACCTGATCCAATGAATATAGCCATCCCTGTCGAACGCATACACGGCCTGGTATGAGTGACCGGGATGGCTATAATCATTGGATCGGGTTTTATGTCCAGAGTAAGACCGCAGATTCGAACAGAAAACATATCGGATACGGATGTGTGCGAAAACGCTGACGGATACATTTGAAGACTTATTATTTATCCATTCAAACATAAAATGCTTATAATCTGGTATGGAATTGTGTAAAACAATCGTATTCATTTGACAGTTCAAAACATACGATATGAAATGTCAAACGGCAAAGAACAAAAGGTTTGGCAGATCTTATCGTATGTTTTGAACTGTCAAATGAATACGATTGTTTTACACAATTACCACTCTGTTTGTTGCCCCCAGGTCTCGCGGTAGGCAGTCCCCGCCGGGCGGGGCGGGCGGGGCTCCGCCCTCGGAAAACGACTACCAAGTCATCAAGCTGATCTCCAACGGCGCCTACGGGGCCGTCTACCTCGTCAAGCACAAGCAGACGAGGCAAAGGTGAGAGCTTCATTTCGTTTTCTTGTATCAAATAAGTAGACATCAATTTACTGCAGCACCGAAAACAAGTGATATAGGTTCACTGGGACTATGTGCCGTGGGTATGTGGGTGGGTGGTGGTGGGTTGGCGGAGCGTCAACAGCATCCTGATGGCCATGAAGGATAGGCCCTCTTGTTCCTTGTTCAGACACTGGGTTAACTTGCATTCTCAAGGAACTAAAAACTTATTTTTCAACTAAATAAATAAATTAATCCAATTTAAATTGTAATTCACTAACATAGACATAAGTTTTTTATTATTATTTTATTGTTACTAACACAATTGTATGGATTGTATAAAATCTGAATTAAATGACTTATTATTATTATCACACATCCTGCCTCCCGCCGCGCCACAAGTGCCGCTTGTGTATGAAGCATTCAGTCTTTGAGCTTTATTAACAGCTATTGCCATATTTTTTCGCTTGTCTACACGTACTTATTAATGAGGTAACTAAGGGTATTGTGTGTGATGTGAGACTTCCTTACCTTATGGCCCATTTACACGAGGCCAGTAGCACTGGCGCCAGCAAATTCGAAACCGTTCTATTCTATTGGACTGGCTTCGTCCACTGGCTTGGGCCAGTCCAATGCACTGGCCTGGCTCTATTTTCACGAAGCCAATACTGGCCTGGCTTATTGGACTGTCTCGTCTACTGGCCTCGTGTAAATGGACCATTATAGGGGCGTAGTGATAGGTATTTTCATTATAAAGTATGTAGTCGTTTTCATCCGTTGCCTTTTGTGACGAAGAGAGTTCTTCTTATTTAACATGAAGATGTTAATTTTTTTTTTCATTTAAGGTATGCAATGAAGAAAATAAGTAAAAACAACCTAATACTGCGGAACCAAGTGGAACAAGCGTTTGCAGAGCGAGATATTCTCAGTTTTGCAGACAATCCTTTTGTGGTAAGTAGATAAATAATGGTATTAGAATACTGGTATTTAAGAATGTTATTGGGTTTTTATGTCAATGCAAAGTGTTGTTATATTTGTACTGATATCGTATTAAATTTATCAGTCCCAGTCAGCGTCACGTAGGCCTACATCTACCTAAGAATTAAAAAAATATATTGCACTTGTCACAGCAAAGTGTAACATCATATCGACCTATATACCCATATCTAAAATATAGAATTCCATACAGTATTCAAATATATGTAATTAAAATTAAGGTAAATAAGTCCATGTGACACTTGAATGTCAAGTCTGTTTTTTTGCTAGTGAAATATAGTAAACAATCTTTTGATAACTTTTAAAATAAAATCAGGAAATAAAATTAATTACCCATTTGATTAAAAAAGATCTCAGTGTTCATGTGGATTGTGAGTTTTGTGTTTATCTTATTTTAAAATGAATTATTTCTTTAAAAAGGAATGTCACGATTCTTTACAATACTAGACTTTCAAAGAAAAACGAAATTTAACATAGTATTAAACAAAGTATGTATTTTTTTTTGTGTGTAACATGTTATGACACGTATTGGGTTATTATTCGGTCACACGTGACTAGAACTCTATACCATCATCATTATCAGCCAAAGGACGTCCACTGCTGAACTATACAGGCTGTTTTTGCAAGGGGGTGCCAAATTTTACGAGGTGAATGAGACCGTCAATATGAACAACTTTTACTATGGGGTCATGGTCGAAATCTTAAATTATACTCTATACTTGTCCGAGATGGGTTTACGAGTAGTAACGGTAGGTACTAAGCGCTGTGTCACAATTTCCAAAGCTAAAAAAGAAAAAAAAAAGAAACAGAAAATATCATCGTATAATTAAGATAGAACTTCACTTAAGGTAAGTTCGTTTAATCCTACTACTATTATAAAGGCGAAAGTTTGTATGGATGTATGGATGTTTGTTACTCTTTCACGTAAAAACTACTGAATGGATTTGAATGAAACTTTACCACAATATAGCTTATACATCAGAATAACATATAGGCTACAATTTAGGGCTCTGCAGTGCTTAGTTACCGTATTTCTTACTTATTACTAGACTAGACGGGACGAACCTGAAGTCCACGCGAACGAAGTCGCGGGCAAAAGCTAGTCTAATAATAAAATTTCAGGTGCCACATACAAAATCAGTCAGCTTCACTGACGATAAAGTATGGAGAGGCAGAAAACAAAATTAAGATTTGAACGATGGTCCCATAGTAAAAGTTGTTCATATTGATGGTCTCATTCACCTCCATAAATTTGGCATCCCCTTGCAAAAACACCCTGTATACCGAATTCATCGAATTAATTCTCAATTTTTTTTCCAGGTAACAATGTACTGCTCGTTCGAAACGAAACGTCATCTCTGCCTCATCCTAGAGTTCGTAGAGGGCGGAGATTGTGGCACTTTACTGAGGGCGGGCCCGCTACCGGCCGACATGGCGCGTCACTACTTCGCCGAGGCTGTGCTGGCTGTGGAGTATCTACATTCGTACGGGATCGTGCATAGAGACCTGAAGCCTGATAAGTGAGTATGCTGGATATAACTATAATGAGAACCACGACGAAAAGAGACGGGTAGATGGCGCTAACGTCACGCAATGACGTATCCTTAAGAGGCCAAGAATTTCGCAATAGTACACAAGTGTGTGCGCAAACACAGGTGCACTCTCTATTCCTTTCACGAAGGAACAGCAATCTGACACGACTGGAGAGAGATCAGGCGCAGGACTAACGCCTTTACGTGCTTTCCGAGGCACTTGGTTGTAACACCGCCAACTTCCAAACTCCGGACTACCCTGAGAATTTCTGAACAGAAAAACCCAGCTACATATTTTTGGCCCGACCTGGAGATCGAACCCGGGACTTCTGGCACCACCGTCGCTTTAAAATGCGACCCTCAAACCGCTCGCCACTGAGGCAGTTACCTGCAATAAACATGAAATGCTTATTCTATTATTTCTTTACAGCTTGCTGATCACCGCAACCGGCCACATCAAACTGACCGATTTTGGACTGAGCAAGATGGGTTTAATGTCATGTAAGTTTATAGTATTACCAATCTCTCTTTATTGGCACCTTTGCTATGCGCAATCTTGAATGAGCATATTAAACAATGTTGTTTACTTGCGCAGTGGCAACGAATCTATACGAAGAGTACGCAGATCGAGAAGCGCGGCAGTTCTCAGACAAGCAAGTTTGCGGTACACCGGAATATATTGCGCCTGAAGTCATACTACGACAGGTATAACTACAAATATTTGTTAATAAACCAGTTTGTTGTTCAACTATGAGTTCTTTTACGTTACGCATGATCAGTTTTAACACGTCTTTATATTAGCTTCGTTTGTAATTATGTATGTAAGAAAATCTTGGAATCTTAATTTGACCCACTTCCCGGTCTTCGATTAGGATGAAATTTTGGACACGCTCTGAGTTCTGATGACAATACATTACTAGCTAAGAAACGTCGTTACAAATCCAATATGGCGGCCTCCCCAAGATGGCGGCCTCCCCAAGATGGCGGACAGGCTATTTGAAATTCACCCCCATCATTTGGGTATCAAATGAAAGGGTTTGCGGAATACGACAAAAATAGTCACGTAATAATATTAATTGCACTTGTAAAAATGTGGCTTGTTAATGTAACGGTGGCCGAGTGGTATGGGCATACGCCCGGATAGCGTAAGACATGGGGTTCGATTCCTCGTCTCTCACAAAGTCACGGTTGATTTTTACAAGTGCAATTTATGTTATAAGTTTGCAAAGTGACATAACGCTATAAAAACAAAAATCAACTTTAAATAGTCACGTGACTTAAATCTAACATGGCGGGCATAAGCGTGTGTTTTAGTATGTTTAACCGCTCACCTACCTCAGACGTTGACTAGCTTATCCGCGCGCAATAACGCCATGTTTCTCTTGCATAATTTACTTAAACACCTGTCAAATCTTTACTTTTTATGTACTGCATTAAGTAGGCCAGTATCACGACCCAGGGCCCCTTTTTTTTGAATCACTCGCTTGGATATGGCGAGTGATTTTCGTTCGTTAACGATTTTTTTTCTATGAATTTTGACACTACGTCGAACAAAAATCACTCGCCATCTCGAAGCGAATGATTCAAAAATAGAGCTCCAGATGTAAATGTTTCTCGCTTCATGAATACATGTTTTTCAGGGTTACGGCAAACCGGTCGATTGGTGGTCAATGGGCATTATTCTTTACGAATTCCTCGTTGGGTGTGTGCCGTTCTTCGGAGAAACTCCCGAGGAACTCTTCGCCCATACTGTCAATGGTAAGTTGTACTATCTCTTATGGGCTTATCAATAAATATGCACCAGACAACACACCAATTGTCTGGTTTCGTGGTAAGGAATTTTCTTCCTTGTGTTACGAGGTACCAGACAACGATTATGACGGGGGCGTATCCCATAAATACTTAAATACATATAACATCATGACTTAGGTACAAATGTTCATGTTCATCACACAAACATTTGCCCCTTGCGGGATTCTAACCCGCGACGGCCGGCGTAATAGTCAAGAGCGCTAACCAATACACCAAACGCGTCGTCATATTATTCTACGGACAAAGAGAAAGCGGCTATACTCATAAACAAAAAAGAACCCATGTTTTAATATAGTATGCAATATACAGAATAACAAAAAAGAAAAAAAACTAAACTATAAAAAAAGTCACCCCCAGAGCTGCCATATAGAATGGTGCCCAAAATGCTGGCAGCGTTACCTCTGGATAGATAAACTAATCCGCTGTCCGAGGGAGCTGCCAGCCTTAAATAAATAAATAAATAAAAAATCTTTATTTTAAAAATATACATGACAGTGTTTTGCCGAGTTTTCCCGACAAGTAGTCGAGTGACACTTGTGTTGGAAATAACTCGCTGCTTCCCGTAATTAGTATCAATATGTATATACTAGCGGTCGCCCACGGCTCCGCCCGCGTGGGTGTCGGTTACCGCTGCAAAAAGCCTACCCAGGAAAGACACGGTCAGCAAACAAAATGATTCCCAAGTCAAATCACAGACACCGACACTAACATCGATTTCTATCCTAGTTTACTCTCCAAGTGATGCTGAGTCAAATAAAAAAGCCCCATCAAAATCGGTCCAGTAGATTCTGAGATTAGCTCGAACAAACAGACAGAAAGACAGACAGACAGACAGACAAAAAATTCAAAAAAAAAATTTTGTTATCTATTACGTGTAAGAAGCCCCCTCAATGCATTTTTTTTAAATATGCAATGTACAGAATTCACCTACTTTACAGTTTTATTATATGTAATAATATATAGATAATCACTAAGTTTATAAATAGTAACAAGTACTGAGTACAGACTAGAGGAGTCTAGAGGAGCCTTATGGTATACAATAATATTTTTTACTGTAACAAAGGGCAAAGGCCTTACCTCAAATGTGAGGTAGTATGCCATACTCCACCACGCGGGCTCAGTGCGGATTGGCGGAGGGGTGTTTGCAAGGCAAGCGACCAACCTTGCTGTCAGATTTTATCAAGCCGCCCTTAGGACCTCTGACTAGGCTTAGCGACCAATACCAATCGATATTAGCCGGGACCAACGTTAAGCCGTTGGTTAACATTTTTGTATTTTCAAAATTTTGTTTAGACCCTTTTTTGTATTGTGACACCCCTTTCACTGTTTTTATTTTATGGCGAAAGCTGTGTATGTCTACCTCGTGTGTTCATAAGTTTTGAGACAAACTTTGTAGTTAAAAAAATAAATTAAATATTAGTGGCTGCTATTTAATTCTTTTTCCAATTTTGAATTTGGAATGTTTACTTTTAATACCTTTGACTTTTAAATTTATTTCTGTCAATTTTATCGTGATGGAGGGGACTAAAGAATTGCGTGCGACCGTGATATCGCTATTTAAGGCGGGAAAAAACCAATGGAGATTTTCCGTGTGGTGAAAACTTTTGGCGTAAGCCGTAACTTCGTGTATTACACTATCAAACGATACAAGGAGACAAGTTCCTTGCAAGATCGCCAAAGGAGTGGCCGGCCACGCTCTGTAAGGACGCCTGCGAACATCAAAATCATCCGAGAGCGACTTCGCCGAAATCCATGTCGCACTAAGAAAAAAAATTCTCTGCAGACTAATATTTTGCGCGTTTCAGTTAACAGAATACTGAAATATGATCTTAAGGTAAAGGCGTATAGCCGTAGAAAAGTTCACTTTTTAACACGTTCCGGGACACTACTCCAGACACAATAGATGTTTTATTGTTTTCACGCCTGTAGGCGGGCACTGTCCCGGAACGTGTTAAACGATCGGCTTCGTAAATTGCGACGCGAACGTTGTCCATTACTGCTTAGGAGACACGATGCGAGGAAGATACTGTTCACCGATGAGAAAATTTTTACTGTCGAAGAAAAGTTCAACCGACAAAACAATAAAGTCTATGCCAAAAGTAGCAAGGATGTCCCAGCTTCAGCACGGAATGTCTCGCGTACTCATCATCCGGCAAGTGTGATGGTATGGTGGGGAGTTTCGTATGAAGGTGTCACTCCGCTCCATTTCTGTCAACAAGGCGTCAAGGTGAAAGCCAAGAATTATCAAAGTGACATCTTAGAGCCTGTTGTGAAACCCCTATCTCATACTTTATTTTACAACAAATCTTGGGTTTTCCAGCAAGACTCAGCACCATCCCATAAAGCAAAAACCACCCAAGCTTGGTTGAGGGAAAATGTGCCGGCCTTCATCGCGGCGAACGAATGGCCCTACTCCAGCCTCGACCTCAACCCGCTGGATTATTCTCTATGGACTGAGTTAGAGCTCAGGGCCTGCCGGAAGTCCCACCCAAACTTGGAGTCACTGAAGCGAGCTCTTGTTCGAGAAGCAAAGCGAATCCCGCTAGAAAAGATTCGTGCCGCCATTGATGATTGGCCAAATCGTCTAAGGGCCTGTATTAAAAACAAGGGTGGACATTTTGAATAAAATATATATTTTATTGTTGATTATTATCTACTTAGTGTTCACTGTAAATTTTAGAAATATAAGTTAATTATTTAAAAAGTTATGCCTCTTTTTTTTCGTCTCAAAACTTATGAACACACGAGGTATAATTAGTGTAATGTACTAGAACTAAACTGTGTCTTAATCTATATAAGTTCAGTGTACGTTATACTGTTGATGTACCCTTATTAAATAAATAAATAAAAAGATTTGATTTTTCAAAGTGATCTTGAAATTTTTTTTGATTTGTGTGTGTGTGTGTGTGTGTGTGTGTGTGCATAGTCACACTTTTACACTGTGTATTTTTATCACACAGACGACATAGAATGGCCTTCAGAAGAAGACTTCCCAATCGCAGTGGAGGCTCGCAGCATCATCACTGAACTGCTGGCGCGGAACCCTCGAGATCGACTTGGTACAGGAGGCACGCATCAAGTCAAGGTAACACAAATTGAAGAAAAGATAAGATAACTTTTTATTGCACATTACATTAATTAATTTACAAATTCGTTTAAAGGAAATGTTTCAAATATTTTTTTTTAGCTATGACAGACAACCATATTGCAGTGTTATAGTTCAAAATAAATCTCTATTCTATCTTATTTTCAAGTCTAAAGACCTGTTTCACACTGACAAGTTAGCACGAAACAACGAATAATTTAAATATAGAACGTTCCTTATGAAGTATCTGACAGATAACACTTACCGGAACTTACTAAGACATTGCGAAACAGACCCTTAGGCTAATAAAAATTGTTTTCTTAATATTTTTTTCAAATAACTTAAATAAATGTCTTCTTTGTATCGATAGGAACATGTGTACTTCTACGGTTTGGACTGGAACAACCTCCTGAGAAGAAAAGCGGAGTTCATTCCTCAGCTAGAGAATGATGAAGACACCAGTTACTTTGACAGTAAGTTTGCAATGTCATAAATGTCAAATATAAATTTAAAATAAGTTTTAGCTTGCATTTATGACATGGTTTTAGTGTTCAAATACTTTGAGTGTTTTCAAAAAAGAGTGAACCGGCTTCTTCTGGGTGAGCTCGCTTCATCTTCGTCCCTGTCTATGCCTATGGTATAGTCTAGAGACAAGAGCAAACCCATATCATATAAACATAACTTAAAATACAACATACTTTTCAACGATAATGAACTCGATAAACTATAATTTATCAGAAATTTATCAAACCAACGAATAATTCAAATATAGACAATGTTTTAAAACTACCTGTTTGAATTAGAATCTACTCGGATTCGGTAACTCGGTAACAATTTCAACGATAATGACCTCTGTAAACGATAAATTATCTGTCTTGATGTACAATGAAATTATTATTAAAATTCATCGCATCGCAAGTTCCTTTGGGTAACTACTAATATAACTTGGCTTTGATCCAGTTTTCCTCCCCATTGTGTTTAAAAGTTAAATTATTAATAACTTTTGAACAATACCATCAATCTATCTCCCCACAGGCCGCTGCGACCGCTACAACCACAGCGAAGTCGACACGGACGAGGCAGCAGAGCCCACCGACCAAGCGGACGAGGCGGGACTGTTCGCAGCCTTCAGCAGCACCAGCCCACAGTGGCGGCGACATTACCACGCTGGCCTGGAGCATGACTCAAGGGTATGTAGCTAAATAGATCATGTTTGTCAACTACCTAAGGAAGAGTGCGGGATTCTGCATTGTTCCTTATTGGTCATTGCCCCTGATTGGTCATTTGCCGCCCCTGATTGGTCATTTGCCGCCCTTTGATTGGTCCTTTGCCGCCCCATGTCATTTGGCGCCCCTGATTGGTCATTTGCCGCCCCCTGATTGGTCATTTGCTAATCCTGATTGGTCATTTGCCACCCCTGATTGGTCATTTGCCGCCCCTGATTGGTCATTAGCCGCCCCTGATTGGTCATTTGCCGCTCCTGTTTGGTCATTTGCCGCTCCTGTTTGGTCATTTGCCGCTGATGATTGGTCATTGGCCACTCCTGATTGGTCAATGGCCACCCCTGATTAGTCATTTGCCGCTCCTGTTTGGACATTTGCCGCCGCTGATTGGTCATTGGCCACTCCTGATTGGTCAATGGCCACACCTGATTGGTCATTGACCACCCCTAATTGGTCATTTGCCGCCCCTGATTGGTCATTTGCCGCCCCTGATTGGTCATTTGCCGCACCTGGTTGGTCATTGCTACTGCAATCGTGTATACGGCTCACAGAAGTAGTCGGAACTGAACGCGGCAGAGTGTTACCTGATTTATTGGTCACATATGTATGTTGACAGACAACGCTCGCCTGTTATGAGGTTCCTAGTGGGTGTGTGGTTAATGAGCTGCTACCTTTATGTAGCTGATCAGGTAATTATAATCATAGCTAGGTGGATACAGACAAGCCAGATGAATCAACCGACCATACGGTCGATGCGGGACTGTTCGTAGCTTTCAGCAGCACCAGCCCACAGTTTAATTCCACCAAAAACACAAAGACGCAGGCGCTGTTTCCACCCTTGTGTCCTTTAACATACTAGGAATTTTCAGCAAACTGCGTACTGTTAAAGAATGGTATTCGCTGACTGAAGTCTTCAATAGATACTACAATTACGATACACCACAGTTACTACACAATTGAATAAAAATTTGATCATAATTATTTTCATAAACATGATTGATTTATCTATGACTAGCTGTTGGTCTTTGATCTCCAAATTAGTGCATACTGATAATATTGCTGTGTGCCAGTAAATAAGTGTATGTCTACTAATGTGGTTTCCTATTTTCAGAGTACGGATAGCTGGCCAGGAACCCCGGACAGCGCTGGACCTCCTACCACACCCACCGCGCCACTGCACCATCATCCTAAGTGCCCGGTAAGATTGAATTAATAGTAATAGTCCCCCTAGCCGATTTCGACTACGGTGGCCAGTCACAACGACTAACCGACTGCGCGGGACATATTATAGTGCACAAGTGTGTTTGCAAACACAGGTGCACTCTCTATTCCTTTCACTCTCATAGCCCGATGGGACAGCAATCTGACACGACCGGAGAGACATCAAGCGCTTTACGTGCTTTTCGAGGCACGGGGGTGAAACACCGCTAACTTCCAAACTCCGGGCTACCTTGAGAATTTCTGAACAGAAAAACACAGGTACGTATTTTGGCCCGACCCGAGGATCGAACCCGGGACAACTGGCGCAGCCGTCGCTTTCAAATGTGACCCTCAAACCGCTGCGCCACCGAGGCAGTGTGCTCATTTCATCTTGTCTCTGTTTTTACATTATGCTATAATAGAGCGACCTGTTCTGTGTCTGTGGTTTTACTCCACAAGACATGTCCCACCTCTTGTCTTGTCCTGTATGCCCCGATTCTGGCTCTCTCGAGGATCTTATGTGTGCAAACGACAAGGTAATCCGCGTCGCTATTTACTGGGTACTACAAATTTAACTTGATCTACCATCGACACGCTAAGAAGAAGAAAAATAAAGCGTTACCAACTTGTAAATACTTGAGTAGACGAACGACAAATATAGGTACTCACAAACGGACGCGTTTAAAACAAAACAGTTCTACTAAGGTTTGCCACAGACGGATAAAAGTACGTTCTGTTGAAAGTGTGATGCATAAGAAGACTGATCAAGTCTAACACTGAGTTCCTTTTGTGGGACTTGCACACGATGATTTAACCCAGGATTAAATCATCATTCTGTATCTGTCAACGTCATATAAACTGACAGAGACAGAACGATGATTTAATCGTGGGTTAGCGTAATCCTGAGTGAAATCACCGTGCGCCTTAGCCTACTCAAGATGACACGGCCTTCTTTCCCCCCAGATGATGGGCGGCGGCGCGTCCACCGCGGAGTCCTCGCAGACGGACTCGGACGACGTGTCGCCGGCGTGTCGTCGGCGCGCCACGCTGCGCCCGCACCCGCACCCGCACCACCACCACCACCACCCGCCGCTGCAGCCCGCCGCCGCGATCGCTCTCGTGCCTCGCATGTGAGTAGATAGATAATGAGGGCTACCGTTTTCGTGCTCACTAGTTGGCGCCACTGTCGCGTGAGTGAGGTCCAGAATATAGCTTTTATGGTGTGTAAATTGTCATTATGGAGAGACAAAAAAATCAATTTTGCTATTAAATGTTAATATAACAATACATCGGGCATGCTGCAGTCCAGCTTTGTTAGGTGAAGAGGAGTAAGTACACAAGTTATTAAATATTTAACATTTATTTTCTTAGTCCCCCTTTTAAAACACTCTCATTCATTGATCCGTCAGATTCAGATTCAGATTCAGATTCAGATTCATTTATTCACATTGAAATATGGTTCAATAAGGTTACAATTGCAATAAAATTAAGTTCCAGCATATTTCGCCATAAACATAGCATGTGAAAATCTAATAATATTTCTATACATATAAAAGGCTTTGTCCTGAATGACTGACTGACGGATCAACGCACAGCCTAAACCGCTGGTCGCAGAGACCTGAAACTTGGAGGGTGTGTTCTTTGTATGACGTAGGGATCCGATAAGAACGGATTTTTTGAAATTTCACCCCTAAGGGGTTGAAAAAGGGGTGCAAAGTTTGTATGGGGAAATGTGATTCCTTGGTCCGATCTACTTCAAATTTTGCATAAACATTCTTTAAAAATAACTACGAAAAATGTGTATCAAATTTTATTTAAATTTATCTTGTAACGGGGTTAAAAAGGGGTAGAAAGCTATTTTGGGAATGATTTGCTACAAAATTGATATCAATACTTCTTGGAGCTTATGATTGAAATATTTTTTATTTCATTTTTGACAATCGTTTGACATATCTGAGACAGAATGTTTTGACACATATTTGTTATTGATTTTGCTCTCTAGAAGAGATTATATTCCTTAGAATAGTAAATAATATTGTTTTGTGTTCAAAAAGGGTAGGTCCAGGCATGTGTCCAGTGTAGATTGCAGATCATTTGTTCATATTGTCGGTGGACATTCTACGCTGCTCCTGTGTGGTCGAAGGGTGTCCAATCTGCAACTTTTCGTGGGGGGCCTATGTTTAGCAGTGGACGGCTTTTGGGTGTTAATGATGATGATGGCGTAGATCTTTACATAGAATTATTTTTACATAGAATTCAAGAAAGAAGAGTATTCGCTATAACAGTAAACAAAGCTAAAGTTCAAACTCTTAAAAGGTAGCGGGAGAAGACTTGAGAGAATTCGCTTCTCCCACAGCATGTTTGTGGCATGATGCTGTGTAAGCGCAGAGAGTAGCCTGGTCTTATTAGTACCCAAAAGAAATATAAGTACGATTAACGAATGGGATAGGAAGTATTTCTATTTCGTTGTAAAATAAAAAGATAATATCCCCGTGTAAGTTTGACCATTTAAGACCGGGCTGCGTGTTGAGTGTACATAAAATTAATAAGTAAATAAATATGCGCCAGACACCACACCAATGGTCTGGTTTCGTGGTAAGGAATTATCTTCCTTGTGTTACGAAGTACCAGACAACGATTATGACAGGTGCGTCTCCCATTAATACTTAAATTCATATAACATCTATGATTTAGGTACAAATGTCCGTGCTTATCACACAAACATTTGCCCCTTGCGGGATTCGAACCCTCGACGGCCAGCGTAATAGTCAGGAGCGCTAACCAATACACCAAACGCGTCGTCGAATATAACATTTATCTGTACGCATTTGTATGTATATATTTTAAAACTGGATGTTTTCGTTTTTTTGTTTAAAGACGCTAATCACAGGAACTATTGGTAAGGGTATAAGGGAAGTAGTTCAATGTGTATAGGTATAGGCTTATAATTTTTCGCTACGATCTATGGGAACAGAGTTTAACTAAAACGCGCGTACGAAGTCGCGGGCGGGCCGCTAGTCTATTATTATAAAATGCTTTGTCCTGAATGATTCACTGACTGACGGATCAACGCACAGCCTAAACCGCTGGTCGTAGAGACTTGAAACTTGGAGGCTGTGTTCTTTGTATAACGTAGGGATCCGATAAGAAAGGATTTTTCGAAATTTTACCCCTAAGGGGGTGAAAAAGGGGAGCAAAGTTTGTATGGGACAACGTGATTCCTTGGTCCGATCTACTTCAAATTTTGCATAAACATTCTTTAAAAATAATAACGAAAAATGTGTATCAAATTTTATTAAAATTTATCTTGTAACGGGGTTAAAAAGGGGTAAAAAGCTACTTTGGGGATGATTTGCTACAAAATTGATATCAATACTTTTTGGTGCTTATAAGTTGAAATATTTTTTATTTCATTTTTGACAATCATTTGACATATCTGAGACAGAATGTTTTGACACATGCGTGTTATTGATAGTGTTGTTGATGTTACTCTCTAGAAGAGATTTTATTCCTTAGAATAGTAAATAATATTGTTTTGTGTTCAAACAGGGTAGGTATCAAGCGGTATGTGTCCAGTGTAGATTGCAGATCGTTTGTTCATATTGTCGGTGGACATTCTACGCTGCTCCCGTGGTCGAAGGGTGTCCAATCTGCAACTTTTCTGCAAACTTTTAGCAGTGGACGACTTTTGGGTGTTGATGATGATGATGGCGTAGATCTTTACATAGATTTGTCCCTTTGAATTTACGATTTGAATTCAAGAAAGTCGAGTATTCGCTATAACCATAAACAAAGCTCAAGTTCAAACTCTTAAAAGGTAGCGGGAGAAGACTTGAGGGAATTCGCTTCTCCCACAGCCTGTATGTGGCATGATGCTGTGTAAGCGCAGAGAGTAGCCTGGTCTTATTAGTAGCCGAAAGAAATATACGATTAACGAAAGGGCGTAGGGAGTATTTCTATTTCGTTGTAAAATAAAAAGATAATATCCCCGTGTAAGTTTGACCATTAAAGACCGGGCTGCGTGTTGAGTGTACATAAAATATAATAAATAAATAAATATGCGCCAGACAACACACCAATGGTCTGGTACACGTGGTAAGGAGTTATCTTCCTTGTGTTACGAAGTACCAGACAACGATTATGACGGGGGCGTCTCCCATTAACATCCATGACTTAGGTACAAATATTCGTGCTCATCACACAAACATTTGTCCCTTGCGGGATTCGAACCCTCGACGGCCGGCGTAATAGTCAGGAGCGCTAAGCAACACACCAAACGCGTCGTCGAATATAACATTTATCTGTACGCATTTCTATGTATATATTTTAAAACTGGATGTTTTCGTTTGTTTGTTTAAACGCGCTAATCACAGAAACTATTGGTAAGGGTATAGAGTATGATAGATAGCTAATTTATCAGGGAAGGCTATAGAAGTAGTATAATGCGTATAGGTTTAGGCTTATAAACTTTCGCTACGATCTATGGGAACGAAGTTAAACTAAAACGCGCGTACGAAGTCGCGGGCGGGCCGCTAGTTAATAATAAATGTCAGTTTTATAAATTTCATAATAATTTATCCTAAAAATTCCTTAAGGGCCAGATATTCCATTTTTACGATGTTTCGATTGAGTTTAAACATGGAAACACTAATTATTTAAATCTCGAATCTATATATGTTATAGAAGAAGATTACTAGAAAGCTGGATTGTGGTTGGAAACACGATTGTAATTACTTTGCTCGATAATAATTGCCTCAGAAGTGGGCCCCTTTTTTTTCGTATTTTCTATGTAGTTTTCAAATTATTGGACTTATATTTATGAAAATCACATATTTTAGTAGGTAATTCCATTCTACACATATACATGTTAAAATGATTTCAAAATGTTTGTTATTTAGATCAGAATAACGAAATATCTAAAAACACTTTATTTGACCTATTTCGACTTTTTTGATCTTGATTTGCTCAAGCTACACAGATGTGAGGAACAGAGGATTATAAGAATATACATTTTGACCACATAAGTGAGATCTCAGCTATGAATCAAATGTTTTTTTTTTAGTTTTTATCGGTGTTATGTTCAGGCAAAGAAAGGTCCATTTTTTTCATTAGTCTGTATTCTTTCTTACAAGCAGCAAATTCTTCCAATTGTCTTTTTAAGATTACTTTAGACACCAAAGATGTTTAGGGCGTCCAATCGTTTTTTTCCAGTTTTATTAACATTTTCATTCATAAAACACTGATTTAGTGGTTCTCACACTTGTGACGATGGTGATTCGCGCAACGACTTTGACGCAACAGTTGATCGTCGTGTCATCTCTGTTCTATACATGCAAGCAGAAATAGCGCTATCTTTTTATTCAAATGACAAGCACGAGATACCATTTCCTCATTCCCCTTGACGCCACTGCGAACGCTGGACCTATGTCAATTTTTGCAATTTTATTTGCGTACTTAATTACGTAAAACACCTAAGAACTAATAATAGCTAATTTCGCCGCGCCGCGTCACGCTCAGTTGGATCAGCACCAGTCTTATACTAATCAAAGGTCGCGAGTTCAAATCGGGGGTATCATGAATATTTTTCTATATAGTCACAATATTTTTTTAGAAAACGAAATAAGTATTTATTTTAATTTTTGGACATTTTAACATTTAAAATAAAAAAAATTAAAAATAAAAACTAATTAAATTTTTAGTTTTTTTTTTAAAGTAGCAAATCCTATTAAAAAAACTACATAACAATGAAATTAAATTTCAAAAAGAAAATTAGTATCAAAAACATCATCACCATGCGGATAAATCTCCTCAATGCCATGAGGATGGAACCCCCAACCTCTACGTGTTAAGCAAAATAAAAAGAGAAAGGCTGTAGCGACATATATAATTGTTGTGAATAAATGAACTATATTTTTGTACCAATCGTAGAGATGAATCCGTTTCTATAGTAACAGTATAAACAAAAAGCATAAAACACTCATGTCAAATTATTGTAGTTTTGAACATTTTCTCTATTTGGAAAAATCAGAGCTAAACCATAACTGTAGGTTTAGCAGTAATCTCAAATGCTAAAGCTGTGCCCTGGTGACTCTAGTATATTGGAGACGAGAAAATATTATATGAATTTGAGGGAGGGAGAAAATTATTAGGTGATAGGTCTATATTAATTTTATTTATTTATTTACATCTAGACTCCTGTGACAAAATACAAACATTGGAGGTTAAGTTAAGGTCGGTCTAGCTCTCTTCGTGTATGGAACTCAGGTTTCCATGTTATTTACATACGTACGTACACATTTTCTGAATCGTGTAGTAATAATGCATTGACTATCTATCTCTTATTTGGTGACATGGACTTGAGCGACGAACATGGAGATTACTCAGTATAATCCAATTATATTTGCATTCAGAAATGTCAAATCTGAATAATTTTTTCAATTTTGTTCTGTCGAAAATGTGTGGAGACTGTCTTAATTTTATTTTTATAACCGTTCCTCAAATTGCTGTTACTGAATATCCAAAACAACTTTGGTGTTTGTGACACATAATAATTCTATTAATCTTGTAGTTAGCGCCAAATGGCGCTTCGGGGTCACGAAGGGTTCCGTACCATTATCTATGAAAATGGCATAAACATCATATCTGTTGTCAGGGAGTCCCATACAAAAGATATGAAGTCCTAATAATGGGGCAGCCCCTCATTATTATCATTATCAGAGTAGATAAGTTGTATGAGAGCAACCTGAAAAAAAACTGTTTTTTAAGTTTTTGTTTTTTCAACGGCAACATGAATACATCCTTCCTGAAAATTTCAACTGTCTTACTATCACGATTCATGAGATAAACCCTGGTGTTGCCCTTTCGGTGTAGGAACTCATGCTCATCATAATTCATTCCTTGTAGGGAGGTGTCTCAAAAATATTTTAAAATACATATTTTAGTTTAAAGTTTATCTTTATATCCTAATCACACAGATGAGTAGGATATAAAGAAACCCATGCCAAATTACAGTTTTATAGTAAAAAAGGTCTATAAGCTAGACTACAAAAAGTCAAACATGGCAAAACCATATATGGTTTATCAAAGTAATTGTGTGGGTGCGGTGCTCTAATTAACAAACCTAGACAGTTGAAATATGGCATCTAGCTAGGTAATAATGTGTAAGCGAAGGAAAAAATCTGAAAACAAAAGAAAGTTTTTTAATTGTAGGGTCTGAAACCGTTATAATTAAGTGGATGGAAGCTTGCACAAAATATGTATTAATGATTTATGAATAAGCAAATAAATATTTCTATAAAAAGTTATGATATCCCAACAAAAACATCAATGTGAAAAATGATAGCCAAGTTCAATGCTCAGTATATTTGATAGTGAACTTCGCCGAAAAAAGTATTGCATCTAAATGAGAGATTACTACTAACTACTTTTGCCTTACTATTTTCTTACTTTCTAACACATGATAGTCAAGTCATTTTTATAGTTCAGGCTGATATTAAGCGAGTATTTTAAGCGTGGTGTGGGTGATTAATTTACTTGAACCATTTCACGGGACATCCAAAATATACGCGGGCGACGTCGCGGGAGACGACTAGTAAATAAAAAACTTTGATATTATTAAAGGTTTACTGAAACGATAAAGAAACCTTTGTCTTTAATTTAGCTTTCCATATTTGTAATGTTAAACGGAAGCGTGAAACATACTGCGCAGACCCTAGATAAACTGGGAACAGGGCAAGAGAATGATGATGATGATTTGAAATGTTATGAATTTCAGTGTGTAAAAAAAACCATGACAAAATTCTCGGGATGGGTGAACTTTGACTTATATACCTACTGGTTTGTACGGAACCCTAAATTTGAAGTGCCATATCTGTAATGGTCTTCAGTCATCATCAATTGGAAGACTGATGGAAGATAGTAGTGAGACTATAACTGTGTCGACAAAAAGGATCTTAATATAAACCACCTAAATGTTATTACATTACATTTCCTACACCTATGGGTTGGCTGGAAGAGGTATCTTTTAGGGATAAGCCCACCTTTGTTCACATTGTGACTTCTTGTACCTATTTTCTGTACATCTTATAAGTGCAATAAAGAATATAATAAATGTTATCGGATATTCTTTCTTGTTTTTATAATGGTTACAGGTTGCTGGCATAAAGTGCTGACCAGTCGTGTGAGAATGAAATGCCACTCTTTGCGTTCCTTGTTCTTTCGATAAACGTTTAGACTAAAAAGCATGTATGGTGTACTAAAGAAACCATTTTGTAAAAGTTCTTAGGGGTTCTGCTAGATGGCGTGGGTATGTTACTTACAAAAGCGCATGAAGTATCTTATTCAAGAAAATTTTGTTCCTTAAATAAACACTAGATGGCTTAATTATACACGAGATTTGTAAGACAAAGTTGACAGAAAAAGTTTTGTGCGGGGGTGCTGGTGGGGGAAGCGCCCCGCACTTTTAACAAGGGGGCGGGGCTTATGAGATAATTTGACGGAATAAGACGGCCTTAAGACTATAATAATTCTTATCGATTAACCAAGTATACAATTTTATCAAGAATGGACGAGGTCTCAATATTTTTATGTGTTTTGGTATTTTATTATATATTTTTATACACATATTTAAACAATTTTTTTTATACAGTGCTGTTCTGGGTGCAAAATTTAATACAAGTCTTTCGGGATTTCTAGTGTAACTGGTATTTGCCATAATTAATGGAAATTATTGCTAAATATTCGAAACATTAATCTAAATAGAAATAAACCCGCTCATCTTACCCACAAACCACTGTTTGTCTCCGAAATATCAGAATTATGATGATATCATAATTCTGTTATCTCTTCACTCAGGTCGGAAATATCGAAGAAAGAAGAGAGCAAGAGCATGGACAGGCCTGACAAGCCTGAGAAGACGAAGCCGTCAGCGCTGGTCGGCACCAAGTCCATGCGTCGTTCCGCCAGCACATCCGGCCTGTCGCTCGTTATACATCCTGGTAAGAATTAACATAATTAATTAAATATATTGTAAGCGTTATACGTCTGACGCCGCCAAAGAGGCAGAGGAAAAATAAAATTTGGACTATATTATCACAGAAAGCCAAATTCTACGACAAAAGTTATTTGCAACCAAACTTGAAGAAGTGGAGTCTTTGCCCTTGTTAATACTTTTAATTGCCCTTCTTTCATAAAAGCCAATCAGAGCTTCCACCATCGCCAATGTCAATAGAGTATAGTAATAGAGTATTCTTCTCTTACTCGTGTTTGAGTTACAAGGCACGATGTACGAGCCGATCGTACATATAATTTGTTCATTTTTAAGTTGACCAAAATTAGTTTAGCTCGTCTTGCATTTGCGTCGGGCGATGCATATTTGTCACTTTTACGTAGCAATTATTTGGCGGAACAATAAATCAGTGGACGATCAACACTCGTCGGGTTCGGTTATTTAGCTCTCTTCGGAGTACCGCCCATCAGCTTTGCTCGGCTACTATTCAAACTAGTTTCATCTTACCACTTAATGTACGGCAACGGGTCATACAAAATTCAAGATTGAACGCCAGGCCTCAGTCCATGTAATATCTTACAAAATGAACATTAACCCTTATGTGCATAGTTTATAATTTTTGATAACTACCCAATATTATTTAATAAAAAATAAAATAAATAAATATGTTATTATATTATAGATTTATTAATTATGAAGGGTATATACTGTCGATTGAAAGCAAATATTTACTATATGGACATCCATTTTTTTACTAAAACCTCTCTGGTTTCTGGAACCCAACCTTTTTTGGGAAATTAATAGAAAATAGTTTTCGTCGTAATTTTGTAATTCTAAAATATGAAACAGAACTGTAATAAAATGCACTATAATAAGCTGAAAAAAATATTTTAAAATATTAAAATTTTAAAAAAAATGTAGGGGGGTATTTTTTCCTATTTTTTGCTTGTTTATTGATTTGTGAGAGAAATTTATGCAATTTTTTTTTATTATTATTCCCGCTATGTCAAAACCATTTTCTATCATTTAAATAGACTTTAAATCAAATACAAAAAACCGGCCAAGTGCGAGTCGGACTCGCGCACTGAGGGTTCCGTGCCAACTTTAACTGATTCTTACTTCCACTTAGCCAAAATACCACAATATTTTGTTGACCGCAAACATAACTTTGTTTTTCATAGTGTTTGTATGAAAGACAAAGTTATATTTGCGGTTGATAAAAATGTGCTATATCTCAAAAACTACTAGTTCGATTTCGCTCAAACCAATTTTCGTTGAAAGTTTTTATTAAGATCTACATCATATATTTTTTTCAAAATTTTCACTACCTTAGTTCAAAAGTTAGATAGGGGGGGACGCCCATTTTACCACTTTGGAAGCGTCTATATCTCAAAGGTTAGACTTTTTGAAAAAATGGTTTTAGGAACCTCAATGTCATTTTAAAAGACCTATCCATAGACACCTCACACGTATAGGTTTGGGCAAAAATTTTTTTTTAGGTTTTAGTTTCATGTATGGGAGCCCCCCTTAAATTTCATTTTTTAAAACTTTTAGTACATGAATCAGAAAGCGGTACACAAGATACATCTACCTACCAAGTTTCAGCTGTGTGATGCTAATAGTTTTAGAATAAAGTGGCTGTGACATACGGACGGACAGACAGACAGACAGACAGACAGACAGACGGACAGACAGACAGACAGACTTGACGAAACTATAAGGGTTCCGTTTTTTGCCATTCGGCTACGGAACCCTAAAAATCATGCATTTAAGGGTTAATGTAACTGTTTTCATACCTTTTATAAACGATTACAAACGCGTTTATCGTCCCAGCTGAAGACAACTCGTTCAGCGGCGGAGCAGCGTCGCCGTGCGCCGGGAACACCTCGTCCACGAACTCGTCGCGGGACTCGTCGCCGTGCCGCGACCCGCCCTCGCCCTTCGCGCTCGCCAACCACTCGTGAGTACCTACTTCGGTCGACCCGGGCTGTGATCACTACGAGCTTCCCGGTTCTGAGTATTTTCAAGACAGAAAAAAAACCCAGCATCAAATTTTGACCCTACCCCGAACTCGAACCCGGGGCCTCTATTATTAAACTGCAGTAGGATTAAACTGCGGCAATAAAACGTGGGACTGCGGCAGCGCATACTTATCTCTATTTCATACTTTCAGGCCATAAAGGGAGCCGTAGTGTTGTACAGTACCACGAGCTTACGACGGTTTTACTCGCTAACGACTACGTAAAAAAAGTCTATGGAAAATTGCGCAGCGCTCCTAGCGGTCATTTGCAGAACTATTTTTTTCCGTACAAAAAGTTACGTCGTCGCTAGTGAGTAAAATCGACGTAAACTCATGGTAACGGTACTGTACATTGCACAGTTATCGATGAACGTCTACGCGCATAGTTCACTCCTTAGCGCGTGAATTATTTATGGTCTCAGAGGAAGCGAGTGTTTAATACTACTATAACTATATTTTGTACGTAAACCGGTACTAACAATATTAACTGTTGATGATAACATAAATCCAGATTTTTATATTATATGTCTTTCTTTTCAGGCTGATTCAATCGTCCAAGCCACCTATCGTGGTGCGACGCGGTCCCAGAGGATTTGGTTTCACGATCCACACGGTGCGGGTGTACTACGGCGATACGGATTACTACACTATGCACCATCTTGTCTCGGTAAGTCTGTAGTTTTTAACATACTTAAATAGTGGTGGATAAGGGTTGAAATAGGTTAAAAAAAAATAGTGGTATGTAGGAATAATTTAAATCACATATTATTTATCAGATATTTTAATAAAATTACTTAAAAAAATATGTTAAACACATGCAACGTCAAAAATACAATTCAGCAACAAGCATTGTCAATAAAAAATATAACAAAAGAATTAATTTAGTAGGTACATTAGGAGTTAGGACCTACCCTGCAACCTAGTCGATCCAAAAGTCCCCATTATTAATAATAAGTAATAATTTACCCTGAAGTTTCTTTTCCAAAAAAATGTTTTTTAATCTTTATTGGGAAAAGTTTGTTCATTGAGTATTATCATACTTGTGTTTAATTATTTTTACCTCGTTTTCTTTTCGATTTTATGTGATTGATCTATTTCATTTTGAAATAAAGTAAGTAGTATGGAGGAATATCACACTTACCTTGACGACGCGTTTGGTGTATTGTTAGCGCTCTTTACTATTACGCCGGCCGTCGCGGGTTCGAATCCCGCAAGGGGCAAAAGTTTGTGTGATGAGCACGAACATTTGTACCTTTGTCATGGATGTGATATGTATTTAAGTATTTATGGGAGACGCCCCCGTCATAATCGTTGTCTGGTACTTCGTAACACATGGAAGAAAATTCCTTACCACGAAACCAGACAATTGGTGTGTTGTCTGGCGCATATTTATTAATTTTTCTACCTGTTAGTTTGCCATGGCTTATACGCCAATGTCTTGTTTTTTTACCTTATTTAGATTTGGAAATTGTGTCTTTTTATGATTTATTTTTGGTTTCTTATGTCATCTTTAAGAAAGAAAGAAAGAAAGAAAACATGTTTTTTCAGTATCATCATTACAAATAGAGAGATACTTATATTTAAATACACATAAAGAAGATACTGAAAGGGTGGGCCACTCAGCATGTGTCGTAGCATTTTAGGAATGCCACGACGCTGGTCTTCCGTGGACACCCAGACAGAATTGTGTCTTTTTCTCTAGGCGGTGAGCGAACAAGGCGCGGCGTGGGCGGCGGGGCTGCGCGCGGGCGACCTCATCACGCAGCTCAACGGGGAGTCTGTGCAGGGGTTGTTGCACACACAGGTATGCCTTTTTAAGGTTCCGTAGCCGAATGGCAAAAAAACGGAACCCTTATAGTTTCGTCAAGTCTGTCTGTCTGTCAGTCCGTCCGTATGTCACAGCCACTTTATTCTGAAACTATAAGCATCACACCATTGAAACTTGGTAGGTAGGTGTATCTTGTTCATCGCTTTCCGATTCAGTTACTAAAAATTTTAAAAAATGTTATTTAAGGGGGGGCTCCATACATGAAACTGAAACCAAAAAAAAAATACCCAAAACTATACGTGTGGGTTGTCTATGGATAGGTCTTTCAAAATGACATTGAGGTTTCTAAAACCATTTTGTCTAAAAGTCTAACGTTTGAGATATAGACGCTTCCAAAGTGGTAAAATGGGCGTCCCGCAAATATAACTTTGTCTTTCATACAAACACTATGAAAAACAAAGTTATATTTGCGGTCAACAAAATATTGTGATATTTTGGCTAAGTGGAAGTAAGAATCTCTAATTCAGTTAAAGTTGGCACGGAACCCTCAGTGCGCGAGTCCGACTCGCACTTGGCCGGTTTTTTTTTAATAGCTAGACCTTACTAATTTCTGTATCATGTAAACCGATAAAGCGAATAATGGAATAACTATATCTTCTGAAATGTGTATTTACTAAATATAAACAAAGTTATTATATTGTGATTATTACCAATCAAAAAGAATATTTTATTGAGAACCTTATAACATCGTCAATAGATCCAAGAGAGAGTTTAGATGTGGCCTATAATAAGAGCTAAAACTCAAATATAGGCCCTCTAAGTAACTAGTAATCAATTCAAAATAGTTTAAATTTAATGTACTAAAAATGTTTTATTTATTTATTTTGCAACAAAGTAAAGCGAACTGGCAATGTATTGCAAACAAATGTGTCTACATTCTCATTTACTAATAACAAGTTAGCGATTTTGATATACATTGATCAGGGGTTATAACTTTGGATTACTGAATATCTGAGTTAAAGTATTTAAGAGTACTATGATCAGGTCACGGAAACTAAGTATACTCTGTAGTATCATTGATTAAAATTTTTACCCGTATATTAATAATAATATTTTGTGGTTGTAGGCACGTTGTCCAGCCCGAACGTAACCACACACTGTATAAGGTTATAAAATGTTGAAAAGTCTTTATGATAATGTTCAATACCAATTTTCTTTTCCCGCAGGTCCTTAGATTGTTGTTGGCGGCGCCGCACGCTACGTTGAGGGCTACACCACTTGACCAGACTACTATTCAGGTTTTTATCTTTAGTTATATTGTTACTAAATTAATACTGTGCAATTGTGTACGTGTACTAGTACGTTTCTTTTATTTTAATCAGTCTGGTATCAAACGACACCCGGGAGTCGCATAACAATGGAATTTATATTGTGTCTCGTTTACACATACTTGAC